>JAKSZP010009349.1:0-165758 GCA_022478985.1 Massospora cicadina | reverse complement strand
ACCGCCCCAGCCCCTCCCAACACTGGTCCCGGCAGGCCCAAACCCCCGGCCGGGGCCTCAAAAATCCAATGAACCCCCACCCCGATGAAATCCCCGCATCACACACTTTGGGCCACAGGTCCTCGGGATTCAAACCACTACAAACGAATCCTACTCATAATGCGGAGCGCTGAGTGGAGAATTTGTATTAGCGGACATACAACCCAAAGAGGCCGCCCCTCACCTCAGTTCACACAAGAGGTACAGGGGCTATCCATCCATGATGGCGTGATCCCCATTCGGCCCCATATCCTATCCAGGGTGGACTACCTGGACATGATGGACATCCCTTACTCCATTGAGACCCAAAAAACTATCTGGAAATATGTACATCATCCTCTGTTGCAGCCTCAAGTTCGCTCCCATATGTGGCGCTGCATGAGGCGGGTGTATCATACAGCTAAGGGCTCTAACGCTTTAAACTCATCCTGTGTCGTGTGTGGCCAGTATGGAACGTTGTTCCACCGCCTGGAGAAGTGCCCTACCTCTAAAGTGATATGGCGTGAAGTTCAACATCTGCTGGGCCAGGATCAAACGCATCCCTTCAGTCTGTCAAGAGATATGTTTGCTCTATCAATGGCCTCCTCTCTTCCATTCTCCGTGCTTTAATGGTTTCAATCGCCATGTGGACCATCCACACGATTGTCTTAGATGCCATTGCAGGCTCCACCCCCACCCTCCCAGAAGCTGTACACAGATTCCGATCTCATTTGGTGGACTACTTTCAAGCGTGGATGTTTGGATACCTCCCACCATGTCACTGACAGCTGGTCTCCTCATGGTTCCCAGTCTGGTTCATCAAATCATACCCCTTCCTCCACACGTGCTCAGTAGTGGCTACGGCCCCTTCACAAGTTCCCTCCACCTCCCCATAAGTGGCGTTCCCGCTGGCAACAAGAGATAGCATTGCTTCTCCGGGGTGCCTTCCCTTGTACTAAGTTTTGTCTCTTCTGAGTCATATTTGGAAGTGTCTGTCCCATGGTCAGCCTTCCTCGCAATAAAATAAAAATGATAGCACTAAACTTGGTAGCCAAATTGGGAGTATTTAGTGCGATTGAGAGCCTAGCTGATGTCCCAATTTGAGGTGCTTCATTGTTAAAATTAAATATTGTTTTTTCACATTATTTGTATTTCTTTAAATGTAAGAAAAAACTAATTGGCTGATTTTATAGCTACAATGCACCTCTAAAATGCCAATATTACGTCTAAAATACTTCTATAAAGAGTAGAAGTGCCTTTAATGAAGCTGAAAAAATATTAAATTTTAAATTAATGGCCCAATTACCTTGGAGTTTTGTTAATACCCATTGTTACCATCTGTAGAAATTTGGCATGGTTTTTATAATCATATCTTATAGTTCAATATATCCAAGAGATGCCAAAGAAGTCAATAACATCGCCTGTCCTACTAATTTAATTTTTTTATTGCGAGGAAGGCCGACCAGGGGACGGAAACTTCAAAATGTTGACCCAAAAGGAATGAAACTTAGTAACAGTGAAGGCACCCCAGAGAAGCGATGATATCTCTTATTGCCAGCGGGAACGCCACTATGGGGAGGGAAAGGGAATGTGTGAAGGGGCCGTAGCCACAATTGAGCACATGTGGAGGAAAGGGTCTGATTTGATGAACCAAACTGGGAACCAGGAGGAGACCAGCTGTCAGTGATGCAGCGGGAGGTACCCAAACATTTACGCCTGAAAGTTGTCCACCAAGTGGGACCTGAATCTGTGGACAGCTTCAGGGAGGGCGGGGATGGATCCAGCGATGGCATCCAAGACAATCGTGTGAATGGTCCACATGGTGATTGCAACCACCAAAGCATGGAGGGAGGGTGGAAGGTGGAAGGCCATTGATGAAGCAAACATTTCTATTGACAGACTGAAGGGATGTCTTTGATCCTGGCCAAGCAGACGTTGAACTTCGCGTCATATCACTTTAGAGGTAGGACACTTCTCCAGGCGGCGGAACAGCGTTCCATAATGGCCACACACGACGCAGGATGAGTGTAAAGCGTTAGAGCGCTCAGCTGTATGGTACACCCGCCTCAGGCAGCGCCACACATGTGAACAGATTTGAGGCTGCAACAGAGGGTGGTGTGCGTATTTCCAAATAGTCTTCTAGGTCTCAATGGAATAAGGGATGTCCATCATGTCCAAGTAGTCCACCCTGGATAGGACATGGGGCCAAATGGGGATTAAGCCAACTTGAATGGGTAGCCCCAGTACCTCTTGTGTGAACTGAGGAGAGGGGCGGCCTCTCTGTGCTGTGTGTCCACTAATACGAATTCTCCACTCAGCGCTCCACATGGAGAGGAGGATTTGTTTGTAGTGGGTTTTAGTATCGTGAGGACCTGTGGCCAATGGGTGGGAAGCTAGATATTTCATCAAGGAGTGAGGGTTCAATGATTTGTTAAGGCCCAGGGCGCGCGAGAAGTTGGAGAGGGCCGCGCGGGACCAGTGATGGGAGGGGAGCGTAGGGGCGGTGACAGCCGCAATCCAAGTGCCCAGGATCTTGGCAGCATGGGCTTTAAAAGTCGAGAAGGCCCATGCCACCATGACGACAAGGGCCAAACATGACCTCAAGCCGCACTGGAGGTAGGCGGCCTGACCAAATCCACCCTTGCAGAAGGGCATACATAGATTTAAAAACCCGGGGATAAGGAGATGGCGTGGACTCCAAACCAGACTTTGGAGAGGATCATAGAGTTGGCTAAAACAACCCTGCCAGTAAGAGAAGTAGAGTGGGCATGAGGGAGGCGATGCGCTTTTTCACGTTGTCTAGAATACAACTTTCCATTAAATCTGAGGCATACACCCTGCCTCCACCCACATGCCCAGATGGCAGACAGGCCCTATGGTAGGACGTGGCATGAAGGGCTCACAAGTGGGGCGGTGTGGGGTGAGCAGGAAAGGCGAGCACGTGTGCAAGCAGATGGGCTGGGCTGGGCACTGGTCACTGGGGCCCAGCAGGTTTGATACTGACTAAGGAGGATGATTATAGTTCTGGAAGTGTTCAGTGCAGCATTACTTACCCGATAATACTCCTGGATGAGAGCTTCAAGTGCGCGTGCATCTTTGTTATTATACATTTTAACCACACAGTCGTCTGCAAACGCCATCATCTTGACTGGGACTTGGCCTGGCATATGGACCCCAGTGAGTTGGGCATTCATGTTTCGAATTAGTGGGTCAAGGCTGAAGTTGTATAAGAGTGGGCTAAGGGGGTCCCCTTGGCGTAAGCCCCTTTGAGGCTGGACTACTTCCGTTAGGAAGCCAGGGCCACGTACAGCCATTGTTGCAGATTCCGTGAGCAGCATCACCCAGTTGATGAAGCGAGGGGGTAAGCAGAATTGATGAAGGCAAGCCCTGAGGTATTCCCAGTTTACTCTGATCATAGGCCTTTTGTTGGTCTAAGAATGCAAGTGCCCCAGAGGCTGTGGACTGGCATGCGTTAGCCACAGAGTGCACGTTGTCCCAAATCGACCTATTGGGTATGAAACCAAATTGTTCTGGGGATATGGTGGCATATGCTACAATCCCTAAATGGTTAGCCATGATTTTTTGGTTAAAATTTTTGTATCCATATTAGTTAAAGAAACGGGGCGCCAGTTGGCTAGGTCTAGCTTATCCCCTTTTTTAAAGAGTGTGACAGTGAAGGCCTCTTGCCCTCCTGGTAGGAGGCGCGTTTCCAGAAGGCTCTGGTTAATTGAGGCAAGCAGCAGTGGGGATATATATTTGAAGTACTTTTATAGAATTCATATGGAATGCCGTCAGAGCCTGGGCATTTCTGATTTAGTGCACCACGGATGGCTATTCAGAGTTCATTCGGAGTAATCAAATTTATAAATTCTGGGTATTGAGAAACAGTGCATATATGAGTGCTGTCAAGAAATTTCGCCACTTCAGCCAGCTGAATTGGAATGGATTGGTATGAATCGGAGTATTACTTTTAATTTGATTTCCACTTCAGCTGGCATATCCGTGACAGAATCATCCGATCTATTTCACTTGTGTTAGGCCACACTCTGGCGCGGTGCAAAGAATCTTTTAAAAAAATATGCGGTGTACATGTCACCCTTTGTAATGTGTTTGGCCCTGTACTGAACACAAACCTGATGTTTGTGTTGCCTTTTAAGAGTTTGAGGTGGGCGGCTGCTTCTGCCCATTTTCAGCCCCAAGCAGGGCTGTAGCCTGTGGCTGGGATGTTGGATTCCAGGTGTGCCAACTCTTCCAGAGCGCGCTAGATGACGGCTGATGTAGCTCATGAGCGTCAGGAGGAGAGGTGGAAAGTATGGCAGATGGTATCCTCTTTGAAGGCTGACCATGTGGAAATTGGGTCCGCGCAAAATGGTGTAATAAACTCTTTTGCCAAAGTTTCTGATTCCACCCAAGTGGAAAATCCTGTTGACGCAAGTTTGGGTGGGCGGAGTTTGATTATTGTGGGGCCTTAGCCACTGTGACAGGTAAGTGGTAGGTTATTGAGACCAGCCAGTGGTTGGAAAATTTGATTTTTGTTGTTTGGAAGTGGGAAATGTGAGATCAAAATTTCGCCGGCATGAGGATAAGGTCGATGTGGGTCATGGACCTTAATTGGCCATTGTGGATGTGGGGGCGCGTCAAGTTTTTGATCAGTGGGGCTTGCCGCGGCAGCGCATCTAATAACTCAAGGGTGGCCTTTAGAACGCGAAGTTCTACGTGACCCTGGGGGGCGTGGGATGAGGAAGGTTAACGGTCTGTGGGTGAGTCTTGTCAACAGTTCATGTCACCAACTATGAAAGGGTCAGGGGGTAACAGAAGGGATTTGACTGACGATAAAAATTCCCAATGCTTTCGTGCACAGGTTGGGGCATAAATGTTGATGATAGCATGTGCCACTTCAGCCCACAAGGATGTAACAATGAGGACTCGGCCATTGAGGAAGGATTTTGACAATAAAGATTTTAAAATTTTTTTCTGAACTAGCACACAGTGCTCTGACCAGAAGGATAGGGAAGGGAGGAGCATGGTTTTCCAAGCGTCCTCGGAACCTTGTGGACAATGGGACTCCTGGATGGCCAGTATGTCCACGGGTAAATTGTTTTGTAAAAAACTCAGTTTCCTAGCCCAGGAAGCAAGGCCTTGAGTCCAGCAATATTCAACGTCCCTAAAGTGAGGGCTTCCCCCATTGCACCTTAGGTGCGAGGGGGTGGGGACCTGGGCCCACCAGCCTCCTCTAGATCCCCATGGGCCTTCATGGCAGTGCAGGTGTTTGCAGAAATGCTATTAGTAGTTTTGTTAATTTTAGCAGAGAGGTTCGCGTTAGCTTTTACCTTTACTTTTTGTTTTCCCGATGTCAGAATGAATTTTTTTGTGGTGCGGATGAGTTTGGTGCACATTTGGTTCAAAAAAAATTTCAGGTAGGTTGGAAACCAAGTCAGTTTCAATTGTGGCTTGGTAGCAAAGGTCAGGTGAGATCGAGTCACCAATCAGATCCTCAGATTGGGTGGCCCAATCAGCATGGGCTTCCCAATCTGATTGGTTGAGGGATTCCTGTGTTGCTTCTGCCATGAAGGTTTTGATGTCCTCCTGGCTTTGGGAATGTGGGATAGTGGAGGCCACTTTGGCTGCTTCCTTGGCCGTGGCCCTGCAGGCCTGTTTGGCCTTCTTTCGCTCTTGAGGGGAGATGGGCTTTACTAGTAAGTAGCAGCCTTGTGCTCCCCATGGGAAAGCCTCTTTGGTGCTAGTGGTTGGTTCATAGTGCGCCTCTCCGCTGGCCATGGCCGCTGAGGGGTGCTCTTGGAATGTGATGCCCTCCTTGGTGGGGCATGCGTGTGCCTTGTCTGCTGAACGCGTCACAGTGGGTGCAGAGAGGGGGTGCGCTGCCTATTTTTCTGGAAAGGGTGGGTAGTATGCCCATTTGATATTAATATAAGTGGAGTTCAGGATCTGGGTTAGGTCCTTTGCGATCTCCTTGGTTGGAGTCAGAACTGCAATGGCTTTGCCAGTGCACAGGTGTGGCATTATTGTAAAGCGTTGCATCTCAAAGGATTGTATTTCGCCATATATGGTGAGACCATCTTTCAGGTGCTTCTCCAGAATGGCACGCTTGACTGTAGTGGGCAAAAAGTCAAACGTGAGGAAAATTTGGTTGAATTTTGTCCATCTGGTGCGTTTGATTTTGATGACCTGTTGCCCTTTAGGGAGGTCAATCACTACATGCACCGCAGCAGCTTCATCTGCTGCCTCCTTGTTTTTGAAACATAGGTCCAGCCAACCGTGTGACATGGAGTGAGGTGCGACATACACCGCGGTCAGGAAAATTGTGTGCACATCTTCACAAAATTTTTCCCATAAGGCCATTTGTTGGGTGTCCAGAAACACCCGAACTCCATATTCCACCAACAAGAGTGGTTGAGAGTGCGTCGTGTTGATGTACTGGTTACATCACGCCTGCCAAGCGAGGATTTCTAGGGAAATAGTGACCGCCAGTTTTTTAGTTTTTTATTCTGCTAGTTTCTCCGGGGCATTTTTTGAACATTGGAGGTCTTGGGCCTACCACCTGTGCCTCTTGCCTTACTTTCCCAACTGCTCCCTGACATGGGTGCAGACTAATCTCCTCTGTGAGATTTTCAAACTAGATTTAGACTTGAATTGAATAAGTTGCAAAAGTGATTGCAACGAGAGAGAAAAGTTTACCACCTGACCTACTAATAAAATAGTCAGTAATCATATTGTTACTCTAATCAACATCTATTATAATAGTTCCTATATCATATACGTTTTCAGTAACACAAATGTGTGTTATGTTTTTATTGATCTTATTTTAAAAGTGTCAGAAAAGCTTAAATATTTTCCTGCTCAGGGATAGTTCTGAATTTAATAGGGGCAATATTCTAGAGAATTACCAGAAAGGTCAAAAATTGAAGATATGCCTTGTGAGCTTCCAAAAATTTAGTAATACCTAAGCACTTAGTAAGAATTATGGATATATTGGCCAGATTTCTTCTTTAATTTCGAAGCAGGTTATAAATTAATTTTGCGAATGTATTCTGAATAATTGACACCGCTTACCAGTACTAACTCTATAAGCACTTAAAGAAGATTAAGTTTATTATCTGATAAGAACACCCAAGATTTGGGATTGAAAGACTTCAGAAATTAAATAATGTGTGAGATGAATGACAGATCTAACCTTAATTAAGGATGAGAAATTTTATAAATGTGTAGGGCAGGCTATTTACCTATATTCTAACTCTCAGCAGAAACTTTGGCCATTATGGAGGATTATACCACTGTGTGGAATATACTCTTTGATTAATATACAAGCGTCATAATGATAGATTCTACTGGTAAAGCATGATTGACTACATCAGAATTTTCTATCCTGACTCATTTACACTAATAAAGGTTTTTCTAAACCTGTATACAAACTATATTTCGTTGGTCCTATCTACCCTTTACCAACGTCAGTAGTGATGCAATTGGGCCTTTGATTACCAACATATGTCTCAGCTATATTAATATAGCCATTAATATTTTCACAAAATGGGCCAAGACCACATCAGTAGTCTCAGCACCACTTAAGCTACTGCTTTTATTTTTGGCTTAAACAAGCCATCATCTGGCATTGAAGCTCAAAAAGACTTCCTATCAGATAATGCAATGACCTAATAACACAGTTTGTAGCCAGACTCAATTCACTACTGAGAACTTATCAAGCCTTTATCCCCCCTGTCATCCTTTCACTAATGTAATGTAGAGCACACTAGTGGTATAAGAATCTCTTTTCTCCAGAATATGACACAATCTATTTGGCTCAATGGAAAGTCTATCTACCTGGATCTCTGATTGCTTATCAGGTAAGCTGACAAATTTTATAATGTCTATGCTATAAGCTCTAAACAGTCAAGATCCTGTGTTATCTTCTTGTGTCCATCCGTCTTGCAAAGTTCTACTCCTGACAACGTAGATTTAGCTGTGAGGAAACTGGCGGAGAAGATTTTTAAGATTCAAGATTTGGTGTCTAATACCTGGGAAATAAAAAGAAAAAAACTAAACATTTCAATGCTAAAACCTCTTGCATGAGCTTTGATAAAGGTGACTTAGTGTTATTCTACTAGTAATAACTTAAAAGGATACTAAATAAGCTTGAAGTACTGTGATCCAGTCCCTATTGAAGATATACCAAAATGACCCTGAATTTTTCATCCTCTCAGTTTGAAAAGTAGACTTTCATTAATCAAGTCCATGAAAGATTCCTCAGAAGTTATTTACCCTCTTGGAAAGATCTCAAGTAAAGTAATTTAGGCAAAATCAAGTTTGAGCCAGATAGGTAATAATAATTGGGGTTTAATCAGCCATAGAAATCGCCACCCGCCCCCATTACTCCAATGCCCTATAGATCTCGCCTTTACCCTTGACCTACTATCTACATTATTTTGAGGGAATCAAACTCAATCTGCCATAATATATGTCATTAGCAATTTTAATCTGACTTCAAGCTTTCTTTATAATAACCCATACAATCATGTGTTCTATAAAAATTAAACCATATCCGCTTGCCAAGTCAAACAAAATCAGTTCTATTCCCTTGATCAGTAGTTATCAGAATTATCAGTTAAAATTATCTTGAGTATCTAAATTAACTTAAACACATGTAAATAAAACTGATACTGATTATATAAACCAAGAGGTACCAACCTATGTATAAAGCAGCAGTATGTTTCAGACAGCTTAATCCACTAATATTAGCAGACTATAAGAGGAACTTTAAAAGGTTTGATGGCTGGGGAGAAAGTTTCCTGATTAGAGGTTCAACTATAAAAGGGTTAGGGCAAGAATGAAAAGGGGCATATGTGGCAACGCACATTATGAGGAACTATCATTGGTGATGGATCTTCAAGCTGTCTGTACTATAATTGCTACGTCAGAAATGGGTAATTTACTTTTATTAAAGGGTTATTTAATCATGAGTACCATTTTTATGGAGGTGCGCTGTCTTCACACAATTTTACCTAATCAACATGTGAAATTACCTTAGCTTTTTTTCTCAGTTGCAGTCATATATTACATCATCAGGCATGGTTCAAACCGTATATGTGTTATCATCTGAACAGCGGAAAACAAATGCCTTTTAACCTTTTGTTCCTTTCATTGTCATAAGGTACAACTTGTATAAAAAAATTTTGGAACAACTTCAATGAGTACAAAAAGTTCCATTTAATCATGAACTAGGTATAATATTCCCTCAAGGGTATGGAGAATCCTTCTAACCAAAAGGGATTGATATCTTCACTGAGATTGCGCCTCTTTGAAACTTATAAATACTTTTTTAGTGGTCCACCAAATGAGACCGGAATCTGTGGACAGCTTCTGGGAGGGTGGGGGTGGAGCCTGCGATGGCATCTAAGACAATCGTGTGAATGGTCCACATGGTGATTGCAACCACCAAAGCATGGAGGGAGGGTGGAAGGGAGGAGGCCATTGATAGAGCAAATATATCTCTTGACAGACTGAAGGGATGCGTTTGATCCTGGCCCAGCAGACGTTGAGCTTCGCGCCATATCACTTTAGAGGTGGGGCACTTCTCCAGGCGGTGGAACAGCGTTCCATACTGGCCACACACGACACAGGATGAGTGTAAAGCGTTAGAGCGCTCAGCTGTACGATACACCTGCTTCAGGCAGCGCCACACATGGGAGCGGACTTTTAAAGGGTTATTTAATCATGAGTACCATTTGTATGGAGGTGCGCTGTCTTCACACAATTCTACTTAATCAACATGTGAAATTACCTTAGCTTTTTTCTCAATTGCAGTTATAAATTACATCATCAGGCATGGTTTAAACCGTATTTGTGTTATCATCTGAACAGCGGAAAACAAAAGCCTTTTTAACCTTTTGTTTCTTTCATTTTTATAAGATATAACTTGTATAATCAATTTTGGAACAACTTCAATGAGTACAAAAAGTTCCATTTAATCATGAACTAGGTACAATATTCCCTCAAGGGTATGGAGAATCCTTCTAACCAAAAAAGATTGATATCTTCACTGAGATTGCGCCTCTTTGAAACTTATAAATACTTTTTTTATTTAGTTAAATATAGATTTCAATACTCTAACCTGTTTAGTATATATGTTAGCTAAATTGGTTTTTAATTTAGTGACAAAACAACCCAATGGTAAATCCACTGATGCTAATTTTAATAATAAAAAATAAACATTATAAAAACTTGATTATTTAAATTTCAAAGTATTCTAAAAATGGATTTAACATTTCATTCTGCTCAGATTGGCAAGCTATATCAGAAATAGGGCTGAAGGCTAGTGTATATGAATAGGGGGCATTCTTGATAGGCTTATTTGTAGTAGGTTTGTCTTTAAGTCTAAAAGTGATATGACATTTAAACATCCTGAAAGACAAGTTGTTGAAGTAATATGGCAAATTTAATAAAATTATCCATCAAGATTAGGGTTATTTGTAAGTTCATCATGACTACTGGTAAAGGCAAGCTTTGGTTGCTGGTTCACATTCAGCTTGACTTCATATATCATTAGCAGATGCACCACTGAATTTTCACAGAAAATAGAGTGCTAGTCCATAAGGAAGTTAAGTTTATTTGAAGTTTAAAAAGATGCTGATCTTGATAGGACAAATAACCTTCTTAGGTTCCTTAGAAAAACCAGCTTTGATAAAATTTTGATAGACATGTTTTTATTAAAGATAAAACAGTAGGAATAAAACTAGCTGAAGTAATAACAAGGGTTAATAATAGATTGAGTCAAGTAATTTAAATTTATACCAAAGCAGTGGATAAAAATGTTTATTTGAATTATATTTTAATCTAGTTAAGGTGGCATGGTGATATAATCATTTATATGATTATAATTATTAGTTGAGTTCTCAATTACTTGGTTAATGTGGCTTGAAATCTGTGGCATTGAATCTTTAGCCTCATTTCTCATGAGGCCACTCGTTAATTAAGATATTTCAACAACTGATTTGACCTGGTTGATTGATGTGTCTATTTTTTAAATAATTAATGCAAGAAATCTGAAACAATTTATTTTATTTAACCAAGGTAAGCCAACCAGGGGATGGACATTACAAAATTAAAACTAAAATCATAATAAGAATAACAATTCAAAAACTTTTCTTTCTCAATGCAATCACTTTTGCAAACTATTCAATTCAAGTCTGAATCTAGTTTGATAATCTCATAGAGGAGATTAGTCTGCGCCCATGTCATGGAGAAGTTGGGCAAGTAAGGTAAGAGGAGCAGAAGGAAGGCCCGCAGCCTCCAACGTTCAAAAACGCCCCGGAGAAACTGGCGGAATAGACAAAAATTTTAAAAAACTGGTAGTCACTATTTCCCCAGAAATTCTCGCATGGCAAGCACGATGCAACCAGTACATCAACACGCCACACTCCCAGCCACTTTCGTTGGTGGAATTTGGAGTCCACATGTTTCTGGACATTCAACAAACAACCTCATGGGAAAAATTTTGTGAAGATGTGCACAAATTTTTCCCAACTGTGGTGTATGTCACACCTCACTCCATGTCATGTGGTTGGCTGGAAGTAGGTTTCAAAAACAAAGAGGCAGCAGATGAGGCTGCTGCGGTGCTCATAGTGGTCAACCTCCCTGAAGGGCAATGGGTCATCAAAACAAAACGCACCAGATGGATGAAATCCAACCAAATTTTCCTCACGTTTGACTTTTTGCCTACTATGGTAAAATGTGACATTTTGGAACAACACCTGAAAGATGGTCTTGCCATATACAGCAAAATACAATCTTTTGAAATGCAATGTTTCACGCTGATGCCACACCTGTGCACTGGCAAAGCCATTGCAGTCCTGACCCCAACTGAGGAGATCGTGAAGGACCTAACCAGATCCTGCACTAAACTTTTATTGATATCGCAGGGCATACCACCCACCCATTATAGGTGACTGTGGACAGCGCGCCCCCATCTGCACCCACTGTGATGCATTTAGCCATAAGGCGCATGCATGCCCCACCAAGGAGGGCGTCACATTCCAAGGGCACCCCTTGGTGGCCACGGCTAGCAAAGAGGTGCACTATGAACCAACTGCAAGCACCAAAGAGGCTTTCCCATGGGGAGCACAAGGCTGCTACCTACTGGTAAAGCCTATCTCCCCACAAAAGTGGAAGAAGGCAAGCAGGCCTGCAGGGACACGGCCAAATGAAAAGCCAAAGTCGCCTCCACTATCCCACACTCCCAACGCCAGGAGGACATTGAAACCTTTGTGGCAGAAGCAACTCAGGATTCCATTAACCAATCAGATTGGGAAGCCCATGCTGATTGGGCCACTCAATCTGAGTATCTGATGGGGGACTTGATCTCATCCAATTATTGCACCCAAGCTCTGGTCAAAACTGACTTGGGACCCATCCCAACTGAAAATTTTTTTTGAACCAAATGTTGGTGCACTGAACTCATCTTCACTGCAAAAAATTCGTCTGACGTTGGGGAAGCAAAAAGCAAAGGCTAAAGCCAATGCAACTCTTTCTGCAAAAATTAACAAAAATGTGATAGCATTGCTGCTAACACCCACACTGCTGTGAAGGCCCATGAGGATCTATAGGAGGCTGGTCGGGCCTGGGTGCCCACCCCCTCACACCTAAGGTGTGATGGGGTAAATCTTCACTTTAGGGATTTTGAATATTACCAGACTCAAGGTCTCCCCATCCAGGGCTAGGAAACTGAGTTTTTTACAATAAAATTTACCTGTGGATATCCTGGCCATCCAGGAGACCCACTGTTCACGAGGTTCTGAGGAAGCTTGGAAAACAATGCTCCTCCCATCCCTATCCTTTTGGTCAGAGCACTGTGGGGTGCTAATTTCAGAAAAATAATTTTTTCAAATTTTTATTGTCAGAAACCTTCCTCAATGGCCAAGTCCTCGTTGTCACCTTCTCGTGGGCTGAGGTGGTACATGCTATTGTCAGCATCTATGCCCCAAACAGTGCATGAGAGTGTCAGAAATTTTTCTCATTAGTCAATTCCCTCCCGCTACCCCCAGACCCTTTCATAGTCAGCAATATGAACTGCTGGCTAAACACTCCAGTGGACCGGTGGCCTTCCTCCTCCCACGCCCCCCAGGCCCACATTGAACTTCATGTTCTAAAGGCCACTCTTAGGTTAATGGATGCGCGGCTGTGGCAAGCCTTGCTGCTTGAGAACATGACGAGCCCCCACATCCACAACGGCCAATTAAGGTCCATATCCCGCATTGACCTTATCCTTACACCAGCAAAAATCCAACCCCAACATATCCCACTTTAAAACAACAAAAATGGAATTCTCCAACCATCAACTGGTCTCGATAACCTACCACCTACCTGTCACAGCTGGTAAGGCCCCACATTGATGCAAAATCCGCCCCTCCAAACTTGCAGTGCCAGGATTTTCCACATGGGTGGAACCAGCAACATTGACAAAGAGTTTGTTGTACTGTTTTGTGCAGACCCCATTTCCACATGGGCAACTTTTAAAAAGATACCATCCGCCACTCTTGCCACCTCTCCTCCAAATGCTCATGAGCCACATTGGCTGTCATTTCGCGCACTCTGGCAGAGTTGACATACCTGGAGTCCAACATCCCATCTACAGGATGCAGCTCTGCATGGGGCCAGAAGTGGGTGGAGGCAGCCGCCCACCTCAACGCACTTGAAAGGCAACACAAATATTGGGTTTGTGTTCAGTACAGGGCTAAAAACATCACAAAAGGCGACAAGTGCACCGCAAATTTCTTTAAAAATTTTCGCACCACGCCAGAGTGTGGCCTGCACACAGGTGTGAAGATTGGATGATTCCATTGCGGATATGCCAGCCGAAGTGGCAATTGAAACACAAAAGTATTAATTTGAGTTGTACCATTCTGATCCAATTCAGCCAGCCGAAGTGGGGGAATCTCTTGACTGAGCCCACATCTGCACCATTTTCCAATACCCGGAAATAATGAATTTGATTACTCCAAATGAATTATGGACAGCCATTCGCGGTGCACCAAACTGAAAATGCCCAGGCCCAGATGGCATTCCATATGAATTCTACAAAAAGTACTTCAAATATCTATCCCCATGCTGCTCACCTCACTTAACTAAAGCCTGTTGGAAACGCGCCTCCTACCAGGAGGACATGAGGCCTTTACCATCACACTCTTCAAGAAAGGGGATAAGCTAGACTTAGCCAACTGGCGCCCCATTTCTTTAACTAACATGGATACAAAAATTTTAACAAAAATATGGCTAACTATTTAGGGACTGTAGCATCTGCCACCATCTCCCCAGAAAAATTCGGTTTCATACCCAGAAGGTCGATTTGGGACAACTTGCACTCTGTGGCTAACGCGTGCCAGTCCACAGCCTCTGGGGCACTTGCATTCTTGAACCAACAGAAGGCCTATGATAGAGTAAACTGGGAATACCTCAGGGCTTGCTTTCATCAATTCTGCTTACCCCCTCGCTTCATCAACTGGGTGATGATGCTCACGGAATCTGCAACAATGGCAGTATGTGGCCCTGGCTTCCTAACTGAAGTAGTCCGCCCTCAAAGGGGCTTGCGACAAGGAGACCCCCTTAGCTCACTCTTATACAACTTCAGCCTTGACCCACTACTTCGAAACATGAATGCTCAAATCACTGGGGTCCATGTGCCAGGCCAAGCCCCAGTCAAGATGATGGCGTTTGCAGATGACTGTGTGGTTGGGGTGTCTAATAATAAAGATGCATGCGCACTTGAAGCCCTCATCCAGGAGTATTCCCAGGTAAGTAACGCTGCACTGTATTCCTTCTAAACTAAAATCATCCTCCTTGGTTGGTTTCATAACTGCTGGGCCCCTGCAACCAGCGCTCAGCCCGGCCCATCTGCTTGCACACGCGCTCGCCCTCCCAGCTCACCCCACACTGCCCACTGGTGCTCCCCTTTGTGCCACGCCCTACCATAGGGCTGATCCGCCATCTGGGCATGTGGGTGGAGGCAGGCGGATACGCATCAGCAGTAATGGTGAGCCATATTCTATACAACGTAACGAAGTGCATCGCCTCCCTCAGAGCTTACCCTACTTCCCTTACAGGCAGGGTCTTTTTGGCCAACTCTATGCTCCTATCCAAAGTCTGGTTTGGAGTCCACGCCATCCCCTTCTCCCCATGCTTCTTCAAATCCTTGCATGCCCTGCTGCAAGGATGGATATGGTCAGGTCGCCCTCCACCAGTACGGCTAGAGGTCATGTTTGGCCCTCATCAGCATGGTGGCATGGGCCTGCTGGACTTCAGAGCCCATGCAGCCACGATCTTGTGTACCTGGATTGCGGCCATCACTGCCCCTACGCTCCCCTCCCAACACTGGTCCCGCGCAGCCCGCTCCAACTTCTCCCGCGTCTTGGGCCTCAACAATCCCTCGAGCCCCCACTCCCTGATGAACTACTTGGCTTTACACCCATCGGCCATAGGTCCTCACGGTACTAAAACCTGCTACAAATGAATCCTCCTCTTAATGCGGAGCGCTGAGTGGAGATTTCGTATTAGCAGACATACAACCCAAGATGCTGCCCCTCACCCCAGTTCACACAAGAGGTACAGGGGCTACCCATCCATGATGGCGTGATCCCCACACGGCCCCATGTCTTATCCAGGGTGGACTACCTGGACATGATAGACATCCCTTACCACATTGAAACCCAAAAAACTATCTGGAAGTACGCAAACCATCCTCTGTTGCAGCCTCAAATCCGTTCCCATGTGTGGCGCTGCCTGAGGTGGGTGTACCATACAGCTGAGCGCTCTAACGCTTTACACTCATCCTACGTCTTGTGTGGCCAGTATGGAACGCTGTTCCACCGCCTGGAGAAGTGCCCCACCTCTAAAGTGATATGGCGCGAAGTCCAACGTCTACTGGGCCAGGATCAAACACATCCCTTTAGCCTGTCAAGAGATATGTTTGCTTTATCAATGGCCTCCCCCTTCCACCCTCCCTCCATGCTCTGGTGGTTGCAATAGCCATGTGGAATATCCACACGATTGTCTTGGATGCCATCGCAGGCTCCACCCCCACCCTCCCAGAAACTGTCCACAGATTCTGGTCTCATTTGGTGGACCACTTTCAGGCGTGGATGTTTGGATAACTCCCACCATAACTGACAGCTGGCCTCCTCCTGGTTCCCAGTTTAGTTCATCAAATCAGACCCCTTCCTCCACACGTGTTCAATTGTGGCTACGGCCCATTCATACGTTCCCTCCCCCTCCCCATAAGTGGCGTTCCCACTGGCAACAAGAGATAGCATCGCTTCTCTGGTGTGCCTTCCATGTTACTAATTTTTGTCTCTTTCAGGTTGACATTTGGAAGTGTCCATCCCCTGGTCGGCCTTCCTTGCAATAAATCAAAATCAAATAAGAATAACAATTCAAACAAAGCGCTAAGGTTGGGTTGATCAGTTGAATCATACCTATCAAAATATCCAACCTGGTGGGCAGCGGATACTGCTATCCCTCCATGGTGGATGAGGAGGGGGGATCAGGGGGCTCGTCTTCAGCCACATCCATCTCATTACAGAGTAGGGTGTGTTTTAAGGCAGATAGTAAGGGTGTGGGGGCATTGGCGGATGGGGTTTGATATCCTTAATGACTGAAACTTCCAAATAGTTGACAGCCATCATTATATCAACGATTTTCTGCCCAAAGCGTCTTCAGCTATAAGGCAGGCGTCTGGGAATTTAATGAACGTGAAAATGTTGGTTTGGGTTATTTTTTCTATCAGATTTCATGCTACTGTTACCACGTTCTGGATGGCTTCAGTGACGTTTTTGTGTAAAGTTTTCATGTTGATCTTACCTTGTGCAGTAAAATTTATGGGGATGATGGGAGGTGGAATTCCTCCTGCTAGTGCAGCCACAGATTTTGCAGCAGCTTTGCAAAACGAATGGCAATCTGGTCTGGTAGCTGCTTCTACTGCAAGCTGGTGGTCGCTGTAGAACGGTTTGATGTTAGGTTGTGGGACATATTTCTGAGGTGGGAATTTTGCATCCCATTCTGCGTTACAGAGCCACTCAAAAGCAGCGTCAGTTCTTTTATGATGTTATCTGATTCATCAATTTCATCCAATAAATCCCATGGATTTTAGTTGAATTGGATTGGGGAATCAGTGTATGGTTGAGGTTTGTTTGATCCATTTGCGGATGCATGGGATCAAACTGGGATCCAATCCGATGTTTAGTTGGATGAATTATTTGTGGCATTGGGGTAGGGTGGGTGCTGATTGGTGGCTGTAGGTGCAGCTGCAGCATCAGGCATTGGAGGAGGGGAAGGTAGGATCATACCCCATGTCAGAGTTGGCGTGGGGTGGGTGGCAGATTGGTGGGCATTGGGCAAACTTTCAGTATCAGCAGAAGTTTCTGAGTGTGGGCATTTATGTTTCAATTGGTCTAACTCAAAACAGGATGGACAAATCATCCATCTGCCCTCAACGCAGGCCTAGAATGGATGGTCGGGGCAGATGGCATGGTAGCATAAGGGAGAATTGCCAAAGAAATTTTCATAAATTCAGGGCTGATTGTGGCATACGCCTGAGGCTCAGCAAGGCGTGTGGCCCCATTTGAGACCACAATTTATAGGATGGGGTTGGCGCCATAGGCTGCCAAACCTTCCATCAGCTCCTGGTGGAGCACTTCAGGGGGGAGGTGGGTGGGCAAACCAGCGAACTGGACCACCAAGGTGGTGTCTGTTGGGAGCTGGGTATGAGTTGTTGGGAGAGAAATATTGTTAAAAATTAATGGCACCATTGCTGCAGTGGCAGCATTGGCTTCACAGGTGAAGCCAAAATTAATATTACCCCTTATAGGGGTGGAAGTCAATGAAAGTGGGGGGATGCAACACTGCCTGAGCCAACTTGATAATGGCTTGGTTGTGGTAGGGGAAAAGTTTCCCATATTTGACCCTAATGCTGAAACACATGTTGATCCGGGGAGCACCAGGGGGCAGCATGGCACTGCTTGGGTTTGGGTGAGATGGGCATTGAGATCCTTTGGAGGAACGAATCATCCCAATGGTTTGGATTGACTGGGCGAGCCAGTCTGAGCGCATTTTCTTGTCAGATGGAAAATAGAGGGGGAGTTTCGCCGCTGCCTTTGCTGGGACAGTTGGCAGGGGATCCAATGACATTGGAGCAAGACTTTGGTGTGTGATTAAGTGTTTGCTTTTAATTTATCAAAATTAATTTTGCTCAGAAAGTTATGACAAGAAGAGAGAGAAGTTTCTTTATCTGGAGCAATTTAGCAAATTATTAAATAGCTTCTGATCAAGTGGCAGTACTATAAATCTTACTTGAGAAAATAAAATGAGTTGTAAATCTTAAAAACAATAATATCAATAAAAAACTAAATTATCAGAAAAAGTTTTATACTAAAAGTATTGGGGTTTATTTGATTGGCAAAGAAAATAAATGTTGTTTTGAGGGCCCTTGACTTGTATAAATTGAGTAAATGATAAGGTTTTGTTGTGCATTATCTGAGGAAACAAAATGGGTATGGAGATACTAGTTTAGCTGTTCTTTGTTGAAACAACGATGAGACTTGCACCAAGTTATAAAATGAACAAAGGTATTAATTTGGCAATTCAATTATTATATTTAGGAGACTATGTGTCAGGGACTGGTGTACTACTGACCTGGTTGGGGGTAGCTAACCATGAGTTAGCATAACCAAGGGGTTTAGCCCAGTATGACAAGGACATTAGAGGTGTCCAGGTATAAGGAATGGTGGGTAAGCTGGTATGGGAGTTGCTTAAAGACATGGCTTTAAAAGGAGAAGATTGGAAGGGAGTTTCTTGTAGGCTGGGGTGGTAGATTGGTAATGATCTCACTTTAGTAAATAAACCTAAGAGTGTTTGCATTATAAGAATAATTTTTGACCGCAAAGATTAACCAAATGAATGCCTTGGTTTTATATACCATCCAACTTCCTGGACTTACCTAAACTTAATTGATTTTAAACAGTGCACTATCATTCTCTAGAGCTTATGGGATTGCAACTTGCATGTGATTTTGAAAGGCATTGGGAATTGTTTCAGTCTCATCATAAATTCGTTTTGGTGCGATTAATTGACTGAATACTATTGCAAATGAAGTAATTTAAACGTTTAATCGAATATTTTCACTACAATCATTAATTTGATATGCAATTATTCAATCTAACTTCATCACATATCATATTAATCTGACTGACAATATCTACAATCTCAGTAATTCCACTAATGTCAGGATTTACCCTGACATCATCCCCACCAAGGCTGAAGCTACCTGAGAGGCCTTCTTCTTCCATTTATTTAATAGTTTGCCTGCATTCTTTAAGTTCTCCTCAGGCTCCCAAGTGCTCTCTTCTGCAGGATATCCAGCTTACTTAACCAGATATTGCAATTT
Organism: Massospora cicadina; assembly: GCA_022478985.1. Classification (NCBI taxonomy): domain Eukaryota; kingdom Fungi; phylum Entomophthoromycota; class Entomophthoromycetes; order Entomophthorales; family Entomophthoraceae; genus Massospora; species Massospora cicadina. The sequence goes on along the minus strand of JAKSZP010009349.1, from coordinate 146,299 downwards.
TACCATGGTGTGATCTTCTCCCTTTTAGTAGCCTCCACCTCATACTCAGGACAGGGACCTTTAATCAGTGGTGGTGCTAGACCTTTGATTTTCTGGTGTGGTAGAAGATCCTTCTTTTTTGTGCAAGAGGGAACGATGGAATACATTGTGAATTTTCCAACCTTTAGGAAATTCAAGACGGTAAGCCACCTTTCCTATAACCTCTGTGACCTTGTATGGCCCTATGCGCCAATGGGCAAGTTTCTGACATGTTACATCCAAAGGAATATTTTGAGCATCCAGGTAAACTTGGCTACCTACTTCCAACACCTTACAGGCACACGCTTCTTATCTGCAAAGTCTTTGTAAGTATTTACTGCTCGGTTCAGATTAGCCAAGCAAAGTGCATGAGTTTGATGAATGTTCCAAAAAACTACCCTTCCAGGGGGGTTATCCGCTTTAACAAATGGTAATGGTTCCCAGTTCACATCATACCCATAGTTAGCTTTGAATGGTAACATTCCAGCTGAAGAGTTATCTAGAGTGTTATAACAGAACTGGGCCATAGGCAACAGCTCTCAAACCAGTTGTCCTGCTCTTTATTAACATAGCATCTCAGGTACTGCTCCAGAACCTGATTAACTCTCTCAGTCTGTCCATCAGTATGAGGATGGTATGCAGTGGATAAGCATCTCTTGATTCCAAGGTCTACAAGGAGCTGTTTCCAAAAATTTGATGTAAATTGAGGCCCACTGTCTGAGATCACCTCCTTGGGAGTACCATGATGCAGGAATACATCTCTCAAAAACAGATGAGCTTCCTCATTAGCCGTAATATTGGTAGTAGTTGGGTTATCATAAGCCATTTTAGTAAATCTATCTACCACCACCAACACTGCATTGAATCCTTGGGAACGGGGTAGCTCTACTATAAAATCCATATATTGACTCCCATGGCTTTTGTGCAATTGAAAAATGGCTGTAATTGTCCTTCAGGAAGTCCTCTACGAACCTTGGTGCGCCCACAGACCTCACATCCTGCCACATATTTTAAGACATCCTCTTTAAGACCAGACTATCGATAAGTTCTTTGAATCAGTTGGATCATTTTATTCTTCCCAGGGTGTCCTTCCATGCCTACATCGTGGTACTCGCGCATGACATCCAATCTCAAAGGTCTTTCTGGATCATAAAAACAACCTTTCCAAAATACTAACTGACCCTTAAATGAATAACCCTTTTTGTACCACACACTGTTTAAGTTTTGAATGAGATCATTCTTCACATTCTGACAGAAAGCATCATCATTTTAAACATCTAAAATCTCATTTCCATGGTCCACTAGCACAAGATGAGATAATAATGCAGCGGGATCCTTGGTCTTAAGAAGCACCTGTGTATTAAACTTGGTAATTTCCCCCTCTTCAGGAATCATGTCAGGACGCCGGCTTAAGGAATCTTGAACAAATAAATTTTCCCAGGTTTGTAACCAATGTCCAAGTCATAATCCGCCAGAGTTAGTGCCCATAGTGCCTGACGCTGGTTCAATTGCCGTAAGGTGAAAAAGTAAGTCAAGTTTTTATGGTCTGTCAAAACTTTCACTGGGTACTTTGCCCCACACAGGTACCGGTGCCAGTGTTTGAGACATTGAACAACAGACAACATTTCCTTGTAATAGATAGAATAGTTTCATTCCTCTGGGATTAATTTATTGGAATAGTAGGCTATGGGATGCAACCTTTTATCATCCCCCTCATGCAACAAACCCCCCAAGAGCGTATTCTGAAGCATCAGTCTCAACCACAAAGGGCTTTTCATCATTGGGCATTGCCAACACAGGTTCAGAAACAAAGGCAACCTTCAAGTTAGAAAAAGATTTTTCACCACCTGAGACCATTTATATAGAACACTTTCTGATGTAAGCCTTGTTAAGGGTAAGCAATAGAAGAAAAGTCTTTGATAAAATCCCTGCAAAAGTTTGTCAAGACTAAGGAACTACAAACATCCTTCTGACTATTAGGTGTAGGCCAAGATGTGATGGAATCCACTTTTCTAGGTGCCATGGTGAACCCATTCCAGCCCACAACATAACCAAGAAATTTAACGTCCTCCTGTGCAAACTCACATTTTGATAGCTTCACATGCAAGTTGTACCTTCCAAGTCGTTCAAAGACCAAATTCAAGTGCATTAAGTGTTCCTTCTGCGTCTTACTGTAGATCAAAGTGTAATCAAGGTAGTCTACGCAGAAGTGGTCCAGATAGCCACCCAGCACCGTATTAATCATTTGTTGAAATGTACTAGGTGCGTTGCACAACCCAAATGGCATCACCAGATACTCAAATAGCCCAAATCATGTCTTAAACTGTTTTCCACTCAACACCTTCTTTTATCCATATCTGGTTGAATGCATCCCTCAAGTCAACTTTGGAAAAGATCCTAGCTCCAGACAATTGGTCACTCAAGTGATCAGCATCAGTAAGGAGTACCAGTTCTTTATGGTTATATCATTGAGTTTCTGGTAGTTTATACATGACTGTAGTCCACCATCCTTCTTACTAACAAACAACAAGGGTGATGATCAGGGAGAGCGGGAAGCCTGTATGAACCCCTTCTCAAGCATTGTATCCAGATATTCTCTCAGGGCAATTTGTTCCCTCTTGTTGCAACTATAAATAGGTCCATGGGTGGGCTGCTTCCCTTCTAGTAAATCAATCGCGTGATCAAAGGATCCATGAGCTGGTAGTTGCTTAGCCTCCTCCTCTCCAAAAAGTGAATCCCATTTTTAGAGATACTCAGTGATCTTTCCTTTGTAAGGCTCCAATGGACCAACCTGATTTACAGTTGCGGACATGTCTAAACCTTTATGCTCCTCTAACACACACTCAATGAGCTTATCATTTAGCTTAATTCTGATAGAGTTTCGTCCATAATTGTGCTGGATTTCAACCTGTGTCCACCAAGGATATCCAAGAATTAAAGGATGGGGTGAACTACGCAGGACCCAAAACTCAACTCTCATTTTACTTACCCTAAAATTAAAGTCAATGAGACGTGAGCAGCGGTAAGCTAAAGACTGTTCATCATTTCCCAATGTTACTTTCATCAAAGGTTTCTTTGCATGCAAGCCCAGAAATTTCACTGCATGCTCTGAGATAAAGTTCCATGAGGCCCCACTGTCCAGCAAAGTTATAGTTTTCAAACACTTCTTTCCAACATGTAAGTTCACACTTAATAATGGATAATACTGAGTATCATTCTTTAATGATGAAACGATGGTCTGGGTGTTTCTCTTCTTGTGATTCCCTTAAATACAGCATTCTTCTGGTCCACCAACACTCATCATTAGATTCTGTGTGATATCAATAACTTTTTTAATGGCAGCGTGGTGGGATGATGTCTGATTAATTCTCTAAGCGGCTTCCTAACCCTTTTCTAAAGTAAAGTGCTCCCATTTCTTCATCTAAATCTGTCTTCTGAAAAGATATCCAGAAACATCTTTATGTATACCTCAACAGTTCTCTCTTTTCTTGGTGATAAAATTCATCAAGGCTATCCTTGACTCTAATCTGGTGTTAGTGTGGGTTGCTGCTGCAAACAGTTGACTTTTGAATTCCTCATATCTAGGGCACACATTATCATTCTCTCCTAGGTTACTTATAAACCAACTCAGAGCATCACCAGTGAGTTGTGAACCCACTTCCATAATTTTCCGTGCATCATCTGAATAGGTCTCAGGATAATCTTTAAAATATGCCCTCAACAACGTAAGACCTTCTTTCACTTCAGTTAAAGATAATTTCTTTTTGCAAGGGAACTGTAGGGTAAGTCATAGGTGTATGGTTGGCCACACTAACTGTCTGCACTTATCTAGGTCCTACTGCTCCTTTATAAGTTCTTTTATCTTTCTTTACTGAGGAAAACATCCGCACCAGCAATTGGTAACTTCCCATCAACAAGGCATATATCAAGGCCCCCAATACTAAAAACGTGGTGGGATATTTATTGTAAATAGTGGCGGTCAAATTGTCAGGGACTGTTGTAATACTGACCTGGTTGGGGGTAGCTAACCATGAGTTAGCATATTCAAGGGGTTTAGCCCAGTATGACAAGGACATTAGAGGTGTCCAGGTATAAGGAATGGTGGGTAAGCTGGTATGGGAGTTGCTTAAAGACATGGCTTTAAAAGGAGAAAGATTGGAAGGGAGTTTCTTGTAGGCTGGGGTGGTATATTGGTAATGATCTCACTTTAGTAAATAAACTTAATAGTGTTTGCATTATAAGAATAATTTTACTGACCATAAAGATAACCCAAATGAATGCCTTGGTTTTATATACCATTTAACTTCCTGAACTTACCTAAACTTAATTGATTTTAAACAGTGCACTATTATTCTCTAGAGCTTATGGGATTGCAACTTGCAATTGATTTTGAAAGGCAGTGGAAATTGTCTCAGTCTCATCATAAATTCGTTTTGGTGCGATTAATTGACTGAATACTATTGCAAATGAAGTAAATTAAACGATTAATCGAATATTTTCACTACAATCATTAATTTGATATGCAATTATTCGATCTAACTTCACCAAATATCATATTGATCTGACTGACAATATCTATAATCTCAGGAATTCCACTAATGTCAGGATTTACCCTAACACTATGTCTAGGAGAAAATTTGAACCTTGTTTTTTTTTAGCACTAGTGGTGCACAACCAAAAGTTGAACCTTAGTTTCTTTAGCACTAGTGGTACCCACCCCATAAGGGGGAGCCACCACGCATCTTTATTTGCAAATGGGAAAAACAAAAGGATTGTCATAAATTAAAATAACCTAATATAACCTCAGCTAACAGCCTAGGAATCATATCAGAAGGCAAGTGTCAGGATTTCATTGAATTTGCATATCTCCAAAAATTCCCTTCCTCAAATCCCCCAACATCATTGGAAGGAGAGAGCAATCTATCACAATTTATCAAAGTTAATGATCAATAGATCCCAATCAATTGATTGAAGATTCAATCATGCAGAGATTAATTTACTCTGATAGATCGCAAACTGTAAAAAAGCCTTTAAATATATTTTCTTTTAAAAAATAAAAATTAGCCTATAAATATTTCCTCTCTTCAAAAATAAAAATTAGGTCGAGTTTACCCTGTATTTTCTTATTTACTTCATTGCATTTTTAGAGGGTCCGCCCAATGTAACTTCGAGATACAACCTGCCCCTTTGGAAGTATAATTCAAAACTTCCAGAGCAAGGAAGCTTTGAAGAAACTTTTGTCAAGCGCCTATCTTAGCTGACATACCATGGCATACAGCATTGAGGTGAGAGCATCAAAAACATGTGGCATAAAAGGTATAATTGTGGTTTTATTCATGAATGAGGCCGGTGGGGTCCATTGTCTCATCATATTGAGCAAGTTGATGTTCGGCAAAAGCGATGAGAGCTGGCACATAAGTAAATGACTTGATGTTCTGGCAGGTTTGGGGATATTGGGGTAAAACAGAAGTATTTTCCACGTTGATGCATTTGTGGCTCACTCCAAAAGTGAGCTTCTCAAAATTATTTTTTGCATCCTCTCTAAATTCATAGGGAAAATGATGGGAATACCCTCAACAAGGGGTTTCATCACCCATAAAGATGATGGCAGAGGAGGATGTTGGCCGAGGTAGCTGCTACTTCTACCACATCTTATGTATATTTTTATAATTAAGGAATCTGTTTTTAGATCAAAAATGGCAAAGACGCAAATTTGAATTACAAAAACTTCTCCAACTCAAATATAGTTTGACATTAAATGGCCCGTCACTTTCATTGAGCCATTTAAGGCACTCAAATGGATTTAATTTCAGCTAATTCTGGGCCAGCCACCAGAATCAGTGCAATGGCAGAACCTGATTAGATGCAAACTGTTCTTCCTGGCATCTCAGCTGGAAATATCTCAATCATTGGCTCAGGATTTCATATTTCCAGCTTATTTTTTAAAAATTCTAAATTTTTATTGTTTGCTTTTTTGGAAGCAGTGTCAGAATTAGCCAAGGTTGGTGTGGGAAGACTGCACCCCACTCAGAAATTTGGGCAAGGTGGCAGCTGGCCTGACGTTATAAGGAGGAGCGGTGGAAGTGGCGGAGGCAGAAGCTTCCATGCACTTGCACTTTGAATGATTAACCTTAATTTCCCATGTAATCAAAATTCAAATTTATACTAGTTTTTAATTTCAATAATACCATGCTACCATACTCAAAATTTTACTTAGGATTCAGCACTTCGCTCGCTCATTTTCTATGCAAATCATTTCAGTGATTCTGGTTTGCAATTACAAGTTTTTAGAAATCAAATGTTTGGCAACTGCACAAATCTATCTGGTCTCTCAAAAGTGGGTTTAATTGATATGCTGTGATCAATAGCAAACTGGATTTCCTACGGGATTTCCTCCTCTTTGAATCCTCTCTAGGCTGACTATTATCTTTAGATTGGAGAACAAGTTGTAGGTTAGTAAGTTTTCTTTTTGGTTTATATATAGCTGGGAGATATTTAAACATTAGGTTTCATCATAAAAACATGTAAAAGAGTCCAAAAATCATTCATTTGAGAGATATTTCTCAGGTTTTTTATCCAATCTAGCTTCATCTTTTTCCTCTTAGTTTTGATCCTTGTATTAAAGAATGGCCTTCTTTTTCTCTTTACTTTAAAATGCTGGTATTTTTGGCCAATAAAATCTCTTTTAAATACTTAAGGCCTTCCTAAAAGGTCAAGAAAAGGTTTAAGTTGACTGGTTTTTTAATATGTACTAAGTCTTCTGAGACAGACATCAAAATCTCCTTTAAAATATTACCTACAGCTACTGAATTATATCAAATTTAGTAAAAGTTAGACCATAAAATCAGGGTCTAGAACTACAGCATATGTTTTTTTGGGCCATTGTGTTTTTGAGTTCTATAAACTGTTGTATATGGTGATATATATATCACATTGGAAACTAGCAATTCACCCTGTAGTGAGAACTACTCTCAGTTATGCTGTTATTAACAAAAAGCTAAAAATTCCTTACTGGCTACTCAGTGGTGCACAGGTCAAATCTTGGTTGATTATGAAGTTGACTTTCTATTGAGGTTCAGAGTTTAATACATTTTTTGGAGGGCTTAAATTGTTTCATCTTGAAGGTTTTGAAAATTTAAACTTACTAAAGTAAGTTTTAAAAAGTAATTAGTTCATAAAATATAGTGCTATCTAAAGTACCAGGGGAAACAGTATTATGATGAGTGATAGAAGTATGCACATGTAACTGAGGGGAAGTAGAAAAAAAAACTTTAAAAACTTTTCTCTCTCATTGAAAACACTTTTGCAACAAATTCAATTCAAGTCTAGGTAATTTTTTATAATCTCATAGAGGATACTAGTTGCCGCCCAATGTCAGGGAGCAGTTAATCAAGTAAAGTTAAGGGCACAGGTGTAGGCCCCATATCAACCAAGTTTTGTAAACGCCCCGGTGAATCCAGCAGAATAGATATAATTAATAGTAAAAAACCGGTGGTTACCATTTCCCCAGAAATATTAGCCTGGCAAGCGCGCTGCAACCAGTTCATCAATACGCCACACTCACAACAATTATCATTGGTAGAACATGGGATGCATGTTTTCCTGGATATTCAGCAAACGCTTTGGTAAATGTTTTGTGGAGATGTACACACACATTTCCTGAACGCGGTGTACATCACACCTCACTCCATGCCATGTGGTTGCTGGATCTTGGATCCAAAAATAAAGAAGTGGTGGATGAAGCCGCAAAGGTGTGAGTAGTAGTGGACCTTCTGGATGGCCAACAGGTAGTCAAAACAAAGTGCACCCACTGGACTAAATCAAACCAAAATTCTTAACTTATGACTTCCTGCCTACTACAGTCAAGTGCACCGTGCTGGAGCACCACCTATAGGCTGGACTTACAATATATGGAGAAATCCAATCCTTCAAAATGCAGCACTTTACGCTCATGCCAGACCTGTGTATGGGCAAAGCAATTGCTGTTCTCACCCCATCTGCAGGGATAATGGATGATTTGACCCAAATCCCATATACTGCTTATGTTGAAATCAATGAGCAAAACACCCATCCATTCAGGTTACCGTGGATAGCGCGCCTCCTATATTCACTTTCTGTCATGCTTTTGGCTATAAGGCCCATACCTGCCCCTCCAAGGAGGGCATTAATCAAACTGAAATTATCTCGGATGCAATGTGCAGTGCAGAAGCCCACTATGAACTGGCACTAGACACTGATGCAGCCTTCCCATGGGAAGCGCAAGGCTGACACATTCTAGTAAAACCTGTGTCCCCACAGGAGCATAAGAAGGAAAAGCAGGACCACAAGGCATCAGCCAAGGAGACAGCCAAGACTGTGTCCGTGATCCCACCAACCCAACTTCAGGAGGACATTAAGACATTTGTATCAGAAGCAGCTTGCGAATCCTTCCACCAATCAGATTGATACGCCCAAGCCAATTGGACCACCCAAGCTGAAAATCTGATGTGTGAGTCAGTCTCACCTGACCAATGTGACCAAGCATCAATTGGGACTGAGTCGACACCAATATTCCTTCTAAAATTTCATCTCCAAGTGATGGTGCACCACAAATGCACACAACGCCAAAAAAATCGTCCCACAGTGGGGAAAAAGTAGAAGGCAAAAGCCAATGCAAACCCCACAGCTAAAGTTTCTCATACTGAATCATACTCCATAGCACAGAATACCTGTTCTGCCAAGCAGCGATGTGATGATAAAAGAGAAGGCTGAAGAGCTCATGTGCCCTTTTCCTCACATCTAAGGTGCGATGGGGGAGCCTATACTTTAGGGATGTTGAACATCGGTGGACTCAAGGCCTTTCCATACCAGAATAGGAAACTGAGTTTTTTTACAAAATAATTTACTCATGGACATCCTGGCCATTCAGGAAACCCAATGTCTACACGGTGCTGAGGAATCATGGGCAACCATGCTCGTCCCTTCCCTTTCCTTTTGTTCTATGCTCTATGAGGTGCTTATTAAAGTAAACCGTAGTTTTAAATTTATTGCATCAAAATCATATCTAAATGGCAACATCCTTGTAGTCACCTTTTTGTGGGATGATGAAGTGCACGCTTTGGGTAACATTTACGCTACAACCTGTGCATGAGATTGCCAGGAATTCTTCTCAGTCATCAATTCCCTTCCGCTACCCCCTGACCCTTTTGTTGTTGGTGACATGAACTGCTGGATGAACCCAACCACAGACCGCTGGCCCTCATCGCCTACACCCCCACAGAGGCACGATAAACTTCACACTCTCAAAGCCGCCTTAGGGTTGTTCAATACTCTGCCGCATCATGCTCTGCTACTCACTAACATGTCGCGCCCCCACATGCACAATGGCCAGCTAAGGTCCTTGACCCGCATTGACCTTATTCTTGCACCGTTAAAAGTTTAATCCCAAATTTCCCACTTCACCATGACGAAAATTGATTTCTCTGACCACAGGATAGTATCAATTTCCTTCTGCTTATCCAACCCAGCAGCCCAGCCATATTGGTGTAAGCTTCGCCCTGCAAAATTTGCGTCGCCAAGATTTTCCTAATGGATGGAATCCATGACCTCAGCTCTTGAGTTTACCGCACCCTTGTGTGCAGACCCAATTTTTACCTGGTCAACCTTCAAGGAGAACACAATCCGCCAGGCTCGCCACCTCTCCTCTTGTCACTCATGGGCTACCTCAGCAGTCATTTTGCGCTTGCTGGAAGAAGTGGACCACCTGGAGTCTAAAATCCCCGCTGCAGGCTAAAGACCAGCTTGGGGTTGCAAGTGGGTGGAAGTGTCCACTCGCCTCAGTACATTGGTAAGATGACACAAGCATTGGGTTTGTGTTCAGTACAAAGCAAAGCATATAATAATGGGCGATACATGCTCTGGTTACTTTTTCTGAAATTCTTTGCACCGCACCAGAGATTTTGGCCTGCACACTGGTGCAAAGGTCAGACCACTCCGTTGCAGATACGCTGGCCAAAGTGGCGATTAAAATACAAAATTAATCCTCCAAATTATATTAATCCAATCCGCCCAGCAAAAATGGAAGAATTTTTGAAAGCACATATAACCGCATCATTTCACAATTCCCAGAGTTAATGAATCTGATTACGCGGGATGAACACTGGTCCACCGTTCTCAGTGAACCATACAGGAAATGCTTAGGTCAGACGGCATCCATTATGAGTTATATAAGAAGTATTTAAAGATTTTTCTCTTTGTTGCTTACCTCTCTGAACCAATGCCTTCTTTAAATGCGCCTACTACCCGGAGGGCAAGAGGCCTACACGATAAGCCTGTACAAGAATGGGGATAACCTTGAATTGACCAAATGGCGCCCCACTTCCCTCACTAACACAGACAAAAAATTTACTAAACTTCATGGCTAATTATCTAGGGGTTGTTGTCTCTGCGCTCATTTCCCCTGAAAAATTTGGTTTTATCCCCAAAAGGTCTATTTTGACAATATAAACACCATAGCCAACATCTGTCAATCCACGGCTTCTGGAGCACTTGTGTTTAAAGACCAGCAGAAGGCCTAAGATAGAGTCAATTGGGTTTACCTCAGAGCCTGCCTTCACAAGTTTCACCTCCCCCATCGTTTCATTAATTGAGTGATGTTGCTCACAGAATCTTCCACAATGGCTGTGCGTGGCCCTGGATTCCTCACGGATGTAGTCCGCCCTCAAAGGGGACTATGCCAAGGTGACCCTCTTAGCCTAAGCTTGTATAACTTCAGCTTTGACCCACTTCTTTAAAATGTGAATGCCCTCCTTATTGGTGTCCATGTGCACGGCCAAGAACCAGTTAAGATGCTGGCATTTGCTGATGATTGTGTGTTTGGAGTGTTTAACAATAATGATGCATGCGCACTTGAAGATACTATCCAGGTTTACTCCAGGGTAAGTAATGCTTCAATTAACGCCTCCAAAATCGAAATTTTTCTCCTTGGTAAGTATCAAGCCCGCTGGGCCTCAGCGCCCCATTTTCAACTTGACATCAACTAGCTTACAGGATTGCTTGCCCTTCCGACCCCACTCCACCCCGCTCATACTCCCCTTTGTGTCACACCCCACCCCCCCCCCCCCCCCCCCCCCCCCCCCCCCCCCCCCCCCCCCCCCCCCCCCCCCCCCCCCCCCCCCCCCCCCCCCCCCCCCCCCCCCCCCCCCCCCCCCCCCCCCCCCCCCCCCCCCCCCCCCCCCCCCCCCCCCCCCCCCCCCCCCCCCCCCCCCCCCCCCCCCCCCCCCCCCCCCCCCCCCCCCCCCCCCCCCCCCCCCCCCCCCCCCGTTGGCCCTGTCTGCCATTTGGGGGTGTGGCTGGAAGGCAGGAGGGTACGCTTCATCAGTGATGGAAATCCATATCCTAGACAACGTTACAAAATGCTTAGCTTCCCTCAAAGCCCACCACACCTCCCTTACAGGCAGGGCAGTGCTAGCCAACTAAATGCTCCTCTCTAAAGTTTGGTTTGGGCCCCAAGCAATTTCTTTTTCCCCTTGATTCTTCAAGTCATATATATGCCCTTATGCAAGGGTGCTTTGGTTAGGCTGCCCACCGCCGGTGCACCTGGATGTCATGTTTGGCCCTCGCCATAGTGGTGGTATGGGTCTGCTCAACTTTAAAGCCCATGCTGCCAAAATCCTTGGCACCTGGATCGCTGCCAGCACTAACCATATGATCTCAGCCCAGCACTGGTCCTGTGTGGCCTTCTCCAACTTTTCCCACGCCCTTGGCATCAGCAATCCTACCCACCCCCACTCTCTGTTAAACTTTTCCTCACATCTTTTGCTGTGGCCCACATGGGACGTCGCCCCACTTCAAAATGATAATACTCTCCATGTGGAGTGCTGAGTGGAGAATTCACATCCATAAGCACACCGCCCAGAGGGGGCGCCCCTCTCCTCTATTCATCAAGGAAATACAAGGACTATCCATTATGAACGGAGTATTACCCATGAGACCCCCTACCATAGCCAGGGTGGACTACCTGGACATGGTGGATATCCCCTACCCCCTAGAGACCCAGAAAGCCATTTGGAAGTACGCCCACCACCCTCTTCTGCAGTTGCATATTTGTTCCCATGTGTGGCGCTGCTTGAGATGGGTATACTGTATTTCCAAATGCTCTAACGCTTTTCACTCATCTTGCATTGTGCGTGGCCAATATGGAACGCTGGTTCACCGCCTGGAAGAGTGCCCTCCATCAAAAGCGATATGGCGTGAGGTATGACATCTGTTTCGCCAGGATCAGGCACAGCCCTTCAGCCTGTCTAAGGATATGTTTGCTTTATCCATAGTTTCCCCTCTACCATCTTCCCTCTGTGCCTTAGTGGTTGCAATCGCTATGTGGACTATCCACACGATTGTTTTGGATGCTATCTCAGGCTCCACTTCCACCCTCCAGGAAGCTCTACGCTGGTTCCAGTCGCATCTTGTGGACCACTTTCAAGCATGGACGTTTGGGTACCTCCAACCCCATCGCTGCCAGATGGTCACATCCTGGTTCTCAGTTTGGTTCATCATTTCAGAACCCATCCTACACACGTGCTCAATAGTGGCGCAAGACCCTACACACGTAACCCCCCTTCCATTTCTTGGCGTTTCTGCTGGCAACAGGAGATAGCATCTGCTTCTCTGGGATGCCCTCCTCTCACTGAAGTTCGTTTTGTTGTTTAGTATCTTATTGGAAGTGTCCATCCCCTGGTTGGCCTTCCCTGAATAAAAAAAAATTAAAATATAAAAAAGAGTCAAAAATATAGGAGGTTTTGGAACAGTCTTGATCTAGAGTTGGTTTAGATCTGAAATTTTTATCAAAGGCTGGACTTAGGTCATCAATGGTAATACAAAGAAGTATTTTCCATTATTTATCATTATGAATTTTTTTATTAGTATGTTATAATAGGTGGCATAGGGTTTTTAATTGGGAGAATAATAGAGTTTAATCATTGAATACAACATCGTATTTAACATCAAGATGATCTAAAGTCAGTTATTGCATCCTTCTCTATCTCAATGGCAAACGTAAGCAATTATGTGGTGATTTAATCAGAATTTTTCATTTGTGATTTTGATATTACTATATTAAAATTTGCTATTGTTATAATAAAGTTACATTAATGTCTTTGAGCGTTAGGTAAAAGCAACAGAATCACTAATGTAATAATTGTATCTCTTATTTATTTGAGGATGGCCAACCAGGGGACAGACACATCCAATACATAGGGAAGAGGAAAATGGAAAACAGAAGAGGGAAGAGAGCGCAGAACAATGTAACTCAAAAGATACGACTTGGCACACTTGGGTGTGGCTAGGAGCCACGGGTGGTGGATGACTAGACCTTAAGTGGCATGGCAGCTCAGGGGCTAGTAAGGTGTACCGCCTATGAAGACTGTGAGGTTTTCAATGTCATAACGAAGGAACCATCTTGGTAGCCAGTTGCCCATCCGTTTATTCCATTTGTGTTGGAGTGATATGAACAGCCAGGCTTGGAAAAAGGTCAGCCAAATGGCTGTGGAACCTGACAATGGCTTGGTTGAAATTGTGGAGGATCCCGTTGAAAGCGTTGAGGGTAATTGTGTGAATGGACCATATTGCAATATTCACAATTAGAGCCCTTAGCGTCTGGGGGATAGGAAAGGCCATGTTGAGTGCCAGGATATTGCGGGATAGTCAGAATTTAGTTGATGGTGATTGTTGAAACAAGTGCACCACGTTGGCCCAGATATGCGCGGACGGCGGGCACTCTTCCAGGCGGTGTGCTAGTGTGTTGGGTCCGCCACAGATGGCGCATGTCTTGAACATTGAGAAGGTGCGGTCAGCTGTTCTAAACGTACGGCGCATGTAGCGCCACACTGTGGAGCACACTTGTGGGGGTAAGAGGGGGCAGATGACGAGGTCCCACACCTGCTTTTGAGTGCGCAAGTCATATGGGACATCTTGGTAGTCTAGGTAGTCAATCTGGGATAGAGGAAAGGATGGTATTGAGGCAGGCGCGTTAGTCACCATTTGTCCTCTGTGGAGTTGCATGTAACCAGTTTGAAGGTAAATGTCTTCATATTGATGTGCATAGGAGAAGCTCCAATCCCCTTGTCTTAGGTTGTACAGGATGCGTTTGAAATATTGGTTGGTGTTGTGTGGTCTGGTGGCAGTTGGATGTGTTGCAAGGTACTTCATCAGAGTTGCAGGGTTGAGGGGGACCTCAGATGTAGTGCCCTTGCGAAGTTGGTTTGGGTTGCCTTAGCCCAGTGGGGGGATGGTGGGTTGGGTGACGTTGCGAGAGCTACCCATTAAGAAGATTTTGCGTTGCTCATTCCATGAAGTTGAGCAGCCCCATCCTACTTTTCTTCCGTGGCCGTACATGGTCTCCAGCCTGACTGGTGCGCGGTATCCAGACCACAGCCAGTTCTGCAGGAACTTGTAGACTGCGTTGGTAAAGTTGGCGGAGAAGGGAACCGCGTGGGCAGCAAACCATAACTTTGACAAGATCAGGGAGTTGGCTAACACAACTCTTCCGGTTAAACTAGCTTTACTCCTCCGCATACATGTCATTCTTTTTGTGATGTTGTCCAAAATGTTGGTTTTGATGGTGTCAAGTGCATATCCACTAGCTTCGAGCCATATGCCCAGATGACGGACTGAGTTGGTGGCGGGGTGGTGTGCAAAGGGTAAACACAGTGGTTTTACTGGCTTGGATCGTTGTTGTGTGGTTGGATGTGTGTTTGGTTGGTTTGTGTGGTGGTGGGAGGGTGAGGCCCAGTTCAAACTAAATTTTTCATAACATAACTCTGTTTTCTATTTGTTCATCATGGCATTACTCACTGACTCATAATGGTGAATAATGCGCTCAATCGCCCTGGCATCCCTATTGTCTGAGACTCCAACAACGCAGTCATCAGCAATGGCGAGCATTTTGGTTGGTAGTTGTCCCTCCAACCTGATTCCAGTGAGCTTTGAGTTTACAATGCAGAGGAGAGGGTCAAGGGTAAAATTGTATAGTAGGGGGCTAAGCGGGTCACCTTGTTTGAGGCCCCTTTGGGGGGTGATGGTGTTGGTTAGGAAACCTGGGCCTCTGATTGCAAACCTGGCTGAGCGCGTTAGGAGGGGCGCCCAGTTTATAAAACGGGGTGGTAGTTTGAAAGCCTTTAGACACTGTTTTAGGTAACCCCAGTGCACTCGGTCATATGCTTTCTTTTGGTCCAGGAAAGCAAGGGCGCCTGTTGGGTTAGCTTGGCAGATGTTGGCAATTGTGTGGATGTTATCCCAAATTGAGCGATTTGGGATGAAGCCAAACCGATGGGGGAAAAGGGCTGTCTGAGCAATGCAACCAAAACGCTTAGCTAAGATCTTAGTTAGTATTTTGGTGTCAGTATTGGTGAGAGCGATTGGACGCCAGTTGTTTAGGTCTGCCTGGTTTCCTTTTTTGAAGAGTGTGACCACATATGCGTCTTGGCCGCCAGGTAGAAGGGTTTTGTCCTCCAGGCACTTGTTCATAGTTTCCAGTAATATTGGTGCGATATAGTCAAAATATTTTTTTCAAAATTCATATGGTAGGCCATCAGGCCCAGGGCACTTGTTGCGCGGAGTTGATCTTATTACCTCCCATAGTTCATCTTTTTTTGATGGGTGCGAAAAGGTCTGGTTGATCAGCTATATTGTCAATATTAGCGGATGATAAAAATTTTCAATTTCTCTAGGTGATACAAAATCTGCCATATACAGGTTGGTGTAAAATCAGTGTAATTTGGCCAATATTTTGGATGGTGTGAATGCCAGTGTGTCATCTGTACGGTGGACCTGTGTGCAAGTCGCCAAAGTTGAAATTGATTTAAAATAGTGGAAGAATTGGGCCGTGTGAGTTTTGCCAGTTAGGATGTATTTTGATTTGTAGCATACTTCGGTGTAGTGCTGGTGTTTTTTAAAGAAGGAGTTTAGCTGTTTAGATAGCTGGAACCACAGGTGGCCCCATTGGGGGCTCTATCCTTTGCGAGGTGTGTTGTTTTCTAAGTGCAGAAGCTTTATGATAGCCTTGTTGATTGTTGCGGACATCACAGCTGTTTTTCTGGAGTTCAGGTGGCAGGCTTTCTTGGTTGCTTGAGCCTTGAATACTTCCTACTCAGCAATAGGGTTCCTGTTGGGTGGTCATCTTTCTTGCTGTGTTGTTAGCACCCTCTTGATCCAAAGTTTAAGCTCCAGAAGATGGATGGTGCTTGGGTGAACTCTGTGCCAGGTTGGTGGCTTTTGGTATTTTTCTGAGGATGATAATGCTATTGAGACCATCCGGTGGTTGGAGAAAGGGATAATTGTTGTTGTAAAATCTGATACCCGGTGATGGAAGTCTATAGGGGTGAGCATCAGGTCAATCTGGGTCATTGAGACCAGTTGGTTGTTGTTGTAGTGGGGCCTCGCCATGTTGGCCAGGGTGGGGGCTTGTTTGGGAATGGTGTCACACAGGCCCAGCATTGCCTTTAGTATGCATAGTTCCATGTGGCCGCGGGGTATAGCCTTAGACTTGGGCCAGCGGTCAGTTATGGTGTTAAGCCAGAAGATGAAATCTCCCGCAAAAAACGTTGCCTTGAGGAAAGGGATTGAGAAGATATTGGAGAAAAAATTTTGGCGTTCATTTGGATCATTTGGGGAATACACACATGCCACAGTGAAAGTTTCTTCATTCCACTTGAGATCCACATGAAGCAGCCATCCCTCCAGGTGGGAGAATGTGCTTCAGATATTTACTGGAGGATTACGGTTAGTTCTAATTACCACCCCACAGTGGTACATCCAAAAGGATATGTCCAGAAGGAGCATGATTGACCATGACTCCTCCTCCCCCAGTGGTCAGTTGGGTTCTTGGACGGCCAAGATGTCCACGGGAATATTGTGCAGGAAAGCCATTTTTTTGGCCTGGAATGTGGGGCCTTGGCTCCCGCGATGTTGAGCGTCCCTATGGTGATTGCGGTAGTTCTGCATATCAGGAACACTGGGGCGACCCACTGAGGTCACCCAGTTCCTTGTTGCAGGTCATACTGCGAGTTTGGGGCCAATTAGCCAGATTGGTTCCAGCGTGTTGGTTGGCGGTCATAGTACTGGTTTTGTTTGGTTTTTCTGGCTCAGATTACTCCATGGAGTTTGGGTCTGGCGTGGGTTGGCTTGTGCCCCATCAGCGAAAAATTTTACGCTACTTACCTATGGGCTAGATGTGCAGAAACTAGGTGTCAGGGAAATTGGGTTTTGTACATGAGTGTTGTCACATTGTGATTGGCTGAAATGGTCTTCCATATCATGCGCATGAACCATATCATTGCTGATCACACATGATTGGCTGAAAGGATCCACAGTGGTGCATGGTGGATTTGCTCCAGCGTAGTTGGAGGTGTTTTATTGGTTGTGTCCAAAAAAATCGTTTTGGTTTCACTGGGTTATATGTGAGGGATCTGATTTTTTATTCCGCTGCATTGCCATGGCATCCACCTGAATCTGCTCTGGGGAAATTGTGGTGCGAGCTTTGGTCTCGGTGGAACTTGTGGCCTGCTTGAGGGTAGTCTATGCACGACGATGGTCCTTATGTGAAATGGGCTCAACCAAAGTGACGTTGGCCCTTTTGCCCCAATAGAAGGCGAAAGTGGAGTCCTTAGTTTTGCCAAAAGTTGGGCTTGTTTCATCCATATTGTCCTCACAAAATTTGTGTGCTTCAATCCTGCACTTGATGGGGCACGCGTGGTCTTTGTGGCCTATAGCTGAGCAGAATTCACAGATAGGTGGGGTGTGTTCCAGTGTGATGTGGAAGGGGCGAGATATGCTGCCATTGGGGAGGTTGATGGTCGCCATGCATGGAATGAGGGTGATATCCTCTACCATATCCTGATCAGGTTCTATAATAGCTATTGCCTTCTCTGTCCACAGGTGGGGCAGGAGGGGGAATTTCTCAAATTCAAACTGTTTGATTACACTGTAACCTTTGAGGCCCCCGCGGAGCTCATCTGTGAGGATATCATGGTGCATGGTGCTTGGGAGTCAGTCAAATATGATGAATAGGTCATTTGCCTCATTCCATCATGTGCGCACCATACAGATGGTGCGGTCTTCATTGTTAATTTTTATGGAGAATATGACTTTGCTGTTTTTGCCACTTCCTCCGTGAACATGAACCTGACGTCCACCCATCCTCTATGTAATTTTTTGTAATTTACTGAGATGGTGTTCAGGAAAGTCACAGAGAAGGCCTCCCCCATTTTTCCCATGATTTGAGGGAAGTATCACTGACCATAATTCTAAGGCTGTGCTCAAGGGAGGACAGGGGTTGGGAGTGTTCTATTTTGGTATATGCGCCCATTTTTTGCAGAAATTGCAAAACTCTGGGTGCGGCGCTGTACTCACCCTTTTTGGTGGGAGGGTGTGTCAACATTCCGCTGGGGCATTTTTTACCCTTTGGGTTAAGAGTGCTTCAGGCCTTTCGCGCTGGCCACTTTCGCCCAACTGGTGTTGTTGCGGACAAATTTGCTCATATTTCCTGGTTGATTGTCAATCTTGGAGAACTTGCGTAGAATAATGTTACTAAAAGTGGTAGTAATGGGAAAGAAAAGCAATAATTGTATCTCAAGTTAAGAAAACTAATATAATAATAACTACTTTCCTTTCAATCATTATTGAACTAATTTAATTCAGACTGACAAATTAGATAATCTTGTATTGGTATGGTGATTGTAGATCCAAAGCACGTAAAGCTTAAGCAAACTTGTTGAAGGTCACAAAGATGATATTTGTACCTCTCAATGTACACAAACGCTCCCAGGCCATTGGTATACATTTGTACACAATTTTCCCCAAAGAATCACATGTTGGGATTTTTAGAACTTAAAATCAACCAAAAGGGCTAGATAATGTTCCTCATTCTCACCATAATATTTGGTGAACACAGGCTTCATCTTCACTGGGGGATGGATTAACTGCACTTTTGGCAAAAAGGAAGATAATACCAAGCAAAATTTTTCTCGCACAAATTTTACATCATAACCCACACTAACCACTGTATGTGGGTTGACCTTTGGCGTGAAATAGCAGATTAAGATGACTACGATGCACAGGTCAAAATGTGGTCAGACTCCCAGAGGGTCAAGGGGTGGTCAATATAAAGCGCATGTTCTGGACATAGTCCAAAGATTTTTTTGTCTCTCTTTGACCAATCCTGATGACTGTGTTCAAAAGGCGCCAATTAGTAACTATATAAGGTTTTAAATCTATGGAGGAAATAAACAATTTGAAAATGCAATAATTCTCCCTTATGCCTCCCTTAGTACCAAGAAAAGCATTATGGGTTATTTAACTGCATCAGGAGGTGTCAAAAGATTTTACCAGAATTTTCCTTTTAACTACCATATAATCAAAATTAAATTGATCTTCAAGTTTATGAACCACAGTGGACAGCGTACCGCCCATCTGCAATCTTTGCCAGGCTTTTGGCCAAAATTTTATGATTGCCCTGTCAAAGAGGGCATGAGTGAGCACAGATACGTCTATGACTAAATGAATTGTCTATTCCTGACCACGCCAGAGTTGTTAACTCTTCTGAAGCCTTTCACTGTGGAGAACCAGGTAAATATTGATAATTGATAAAGTGTCCTTAATAGAATGTAAACAGGAAAAACAGGCCCTTAAAGTCGTGGCTAATGAAAAAGTCTTTTGTGCCAACATCCATTCTGCCTGACCAGGTTCAGGATGACATACAGAACTTTAATCCAAGAACGAATCAAACACCAACACCAGCCATTTAGGTTGCGCTACATTCAACTCTTGGCCAAATCCAATTTGAGCGCCAATTCCAAACATATACGCTTTGTGCACCCTCACGTGAAAGCTGCGCTCCAACTAGGACCAAAAAATACTATAACAAATTCAATTGATTTTAATGACTTTGCGTGGTGCACCACAAGTAAAACACAATGATTAATCTCATTCTACTAAAAAAAGTTCTCACAAGTAGTTGCCTTGATTGGCTTCAATTACAGCCCTGTTCCTGTGCACCAATATGGTACTTGCAATAAGGACGCCACTGTGCCCATATAGAGCAAAGGGGTTTGTCTGAGGACCCTCCCAATTGCTCCTGAGGTGCGCAGGGCGTATCAATTAAAATAGGTGGTTGAACATTACAAGACTAAGGTCTTACCATCTTGGGCTTATAAACTGAGTTTTCTGCAAAATCCCCTTGTTGGCATCTTGGAGTTATAGTATATCAACTGTCTGGAATGGGAGGAAGCATTGTAAAGCATGCTCCTCCCTACTCTTTCCTTTTGGTCAAAGCACTGTGAGGTGCTAGTATGTGTGACCAATAACTTTATTTTTTATAGTAATAATTATTTAATGAACACCACATACTGGCCGTTACATTCTCATAGATTCAAGAGGTGCAAAAACACAAGCTTTTATGCCCTGACCTGTGCACAGGTTCACCAGGAAGCTTTTTAACCATGCTCTCCTACCCTTCCCTCTAACACCTTCGTTGTTTATGACATGAACTGTTAGTCTACTCAATGACTAATCATTGGCCTTTAATACCTGACGTTCCACGAGGTCACATTAAGGTTAGCATCCTGAAAGTTTTGATAGGCCAATATGATAGCCTGCTTATACATTCTATTTTTAGATTTATTGCGGGGAAGGCCGACCAGGGGACGGACACTTCTGAATGTAAACAAGAAGGAAAACAAAACTTAGTAATAGGGAAGGCACCCCAGAGAAGCGATGCTATCTCTTGTTGCCAGCGGGAACGCCAATTATGGGGAGGGGGAGGGAACGTGTGAAGGGGTCCGTAGCCACAACTGAACACGTGTGGAGAAAAGAGTCTGATTTGATAAACCAGACTGGGAACCAGGAGGAGACCAGCTGTCAGCGACGTGGTGGGAGGTATCCAAACATCCACGCCTGAAAGTGGTCCACCAAATGAGACCAGAATCTGTGGACAGCTTCTGGGAGGGTGGGGGTGGAGCCTGCGATGGCATCCAAGACAATCGTATGGATAGTCCACATGGCGATTGCAACCACTAAAGCACGGAGGAAGAGTGGAAGAGAGGAGGCCATTGATAGAGCAAACATATCTCTTGACAGACTGAAGGGATGTGTTTGGTCCTGGCTAAGCAGACGTTGAACTTCGCGCCATATCACTCTAGAGGTAGGACACTTCTCCATGCGGTGGAACAGCGTTCCATACTGGCCACACATGACGCAGGATGAGTGTAAAGCGTTAGAGCACTTAGCCATATGGTACACCCGCCTCAGGCAACGCCACACATGGGAACAGATTTGAGGCTGCAACAGAGGGTGGTGTGCGATTTTCCAAATAGTCTTCTGGGTTTCAAGGGAATAAGGGATGTTCATCATGTCCAGGTAGTCCACCCTGGATAAGACATGGGGCCGTGTGGGGATCAAGCCATCTTGAATGGGTAACCCCTGTACTTCCTGTATGAACTGAGGAGAGGGGCGGCCTCTCTGGGCTGTGTGTCAGCTAATGAGATCCTTCACTCAGCGCTCCGCATGGAGAGGAGGATTCGTATATAGTGGGTTTTAAACCGTGAGGACCTGTGGCTGATGGGTGGGAAGCCAGATATCTCATCAATGAGTGAGGGTTCGATGGATTGTTAAGGCCCAAGGCGCGGGAGAAGTTGGAGCGGGCCGCGCAGGACCAGTGTTGGGAGGGGAGCATAGGGGTGGTGATGGCCGCAATACAGGTGCCCAGGATCTTGGCAGCATGAGTTTTAAAGTCGAGAAGGCCCATGCCACCATGACGACGAGGGCCAAACATGACCTCAAGCTGCACTGGAGGTGGGCGTCCTGACCAAAGCCACTCTTGCAGAAGGGTATACATAGATTTGAAAAACCTGGGGAGAAGGGGATGGCGTGGGCTCCAAACCAGACTTTGGAGAGGAGCATAGAGTTGGCTAAAACAACCCTGCCAGTGAGGGAAGTATGGTGGGCTCTGAGGGAGGCGATGCTCTTCGTCACATTATCTATAATACGACTTTCCATTACTGCTTATGCATATCCGCCTGCCTCAACTCACATGCCCAGATGGCAGACTGGCCCTATGGTAGGGCGTGGCACGAAGGGGAGCACAAGTGGTGCGGTGTGGGGTGAGCAGGGAAGGCGAGCATGTGTGCGAGAAGATGGGGCGGGTTGGCCACTGGTCGCTGAGGCCCAGCAGGTTTGATACCGACCAAGGAGGATGATTTTGGTTTTGGAAGCGTTCAGTGCAGCATTAACTACCCAGGAATACTCCTGTTTGAGAGCTTCAAGCGCGCGTGCATCTTGATTATTAGGCACCTCCAACCACACAATCATCTGCAAACGCCATCATCTTGACTGGGCTTGGCCTGGTGCATGAACCCCAGTGAGGCGGGCATTCACATTTCGAAGAAGTGGGTCTAGGCTGCAGTTATATAAGAGTGGGCTAAGGGGGTCCCCTTGGCGTAGGCCCCTTTGAGGGCGGACTACTTCCATGAGGAAACCAGGGCCACGCACTGCCATTGTTGCAGATTCTGTAAGCAGCATTACCCAGGTGATGAAGCGAGGGGGCAAGCAGAATTGGTGGAGGCAGGCCCTGAGGTATTCCCAGCTAACTATATCATAGGCCTTCTGTTGATCTAAAAATACAAGTGCCCCAGAGGCTGTGGACTGACATACATTAGCCACAGAGTGCACATTATCCCAAATCGACCTTCTGGGGATGAAACCAAATTGTTCTGTGGAAATTGTGGCAGAGGCTATAATCCTTAGACGATTAGCCATGAGTTTTAGTTAAACTTATTGTATCCATGTTAGTTAAAGAAATGGGGCGCCAGTCGGCTAGGTCTAGCTTATCCCCTTTCTTGAAGAGTGTGATTGTGAAGGCCTCTTGCCCTCCTGGTAGAAGGCGCGTATCCAGAAGGCTCTGGTTAAGGGAGGCAAGCAGTAGTGTAGATAAATATATGAATACTTTCTTATAGAAATTATATGGAATGCCATCAGGGCCTAGGCATTTCTGATTTGGTGCACTGCAGATGATGGAACAGAGTTCATTTGGATTAATCAAATTCATTAACTCTGGGTATTGAGAAATGGTGCGGATGTGAGTGCTATCAAGAAATTTCACCATTTTGGCCAGCTGAATTGGATCAGATTGGTACAGCTTGGAGTAATAATTTTGTATTTTGATTGCCACTTCGGCCAGCTTATCCGCAATGGAATTATCCAACCTCTGCACCTGTGTGCAGGCCACGCTCTGGCGCGGTGCGAAGAATTTTTTATAAATAAGTGGAGCATGTGCCGCCCTCTGTAATGTGTTTGGCCCTGTACTGAACACAAACCCGATGTTTGTGTTGCCTTTCAAGCGCGTTGAGGTGGGCGGCTGCTTTGGCCCACTTCTGGCCCCAAGCAGGGCTGTAGCCCATGGCTGGATGTTGGACTCCAGGTGATCCAGCTCTTCCAGAGCGCGCGAGATAACAGCCAATGTAGCTCGTGAGCATCAGGATGAGAGGTGGTGAGTGTGGCGGATGGTATCCTCTTTGAAGGCTGACCATGTGGAAATTGGGTCCATGCAAAATGGTGTAATAAACTCTTTTGCCAAAGTTGCTGATTCCACCCAAGTGGAAAATCCTGACGATGCGAGTTCAGGTGGGCGGAGTTTGCACCAATGCAGAGCCCTAGCCACTATGACGGGTAAGTGGTAGGTTATTGAGACCAGCCAGTGGTTGGAGAAATCGATTTTTGATGTGTGGAAGTGGGAAATATGAGATCATAATTTCACTGGCACAAGGATAAGGTCGATGTGGGACATGAACCTTAGTTGGCCATTGTAAACATATGGGCGTATCATGTTCTTGAGTAGCGGAGCATGCTGTGGCAGCGCATCTAGCAACCCAAGGGTGGCCTTTAGAATGTGAAGTTCTACATGACCCTGGGGGGTGTGGGATGAGGAAGGCCAACAGTCCATGGATGTGTTTAGCCAACAGTTCATGTCATCAACTACAAAAGGGTCAGGGGGTAATGGAAGGGATTTGACCAATGAGAAAAATTCTGATGCTCTCATGCACAGGTCAGGGCATAGATGTTTGTGATAGCATGCGCCACATCAGCCCACAAAAATGTAACAATGAGGACTCAGCCATTGAGGAAGGATTCAGATGATAAAGATCTGAAAAAATTGTTTTTCTGAACAAGCACCCCACAGTGCTCTGCCAGAAGGATAGGGATGGGAGGAGCATGGTATTCCAAGCGTCCTTAGAACCTCACAGACAGTGGGACACCTGGATGGCCAGGATGTTAATGGGTAAATTTTTTTGTAAAAAACTCAGATTTCTAGCCCGGGATGGCGAGGCCTTGAGTCTAGCAATATTCAACGTCCCTAAAGTGAAGGCTTCCACCATCGCACCTTAGGTGTGAGGGGGTGGGCACCTGGGACCACCATCCTCTTCTGGATCCTCATGGGCCTTCATGGCAGCACGGGTGTTTGCAGCAACGCTATCAGCAGATTTGTTTGTTTTGGCAGACAGGTTTGCGTTGGCTTTTGCCTTTGCTTTTTGTTTTCCCGCTGTCAAACAGATCTTTTTGCAGTGTGGATGAGTTCGGTGCTCCAATGTTTGGGTCAAAAAAATTTTTTTCAGGTAGGTTGGAGACCAAGTTGGTTTTAATTGGGGCTTGGTTGCAAAGGTATTGGGTGAAATCGAGTCACCCATTGGATCCTCAGGTTGGGTGGCCCAATCAGCATGGGCCTCCCAATCTGATTGGTTAGGATTTCTGAGTTGCTTCTGCCACAAAGGTTTCGATGTCCTTCTGGCGTTGGGAGTGTGGGATAGTGGAGGCGACTTTGGCCTTTTCATTAGCCGCGTCCCTGCAGGCCTGTTTGGCCTTCTTTCGCTCTTGAAGGGAGACAGGATTTACTAGTAGGTAGCGGCCTTGTGCTCCCAAAGGGAAGGCCTCTTTGGTATTGGTGGTTGGTTCATAGTGAGCCTCCCCGCTGGCCATGGCTGCTGTGGGGTGCTCTTGGAATGTGATGCCCTCCTTGGGTGGGGCATGCGTGTGCCTTATGGCTGAATGCATCACATGGGTGCTGATGGGAGGTGCACTATCTACGGCTGCCCAGAAAGGGTGGGTGGTATGCCCTTCAATATTAATATAAGTGAAGTGCGGGATCTGGGTTAGGTCCTTCACAATATCCTTGGTTGGAGTCAGAACTGCATTGGCTTTGCTGGTGCACAGGTGTGGCATCAGCATAAAGCGTTGCATCTCAAAGGATTGTATTTTGCCATATATAAATGAGACCATCTTTCAGGTGCTGCTCCAGAATGGCACGCTTGACTGTAGTGGGCAAAAAGTCAAACGTGAGGAAAATTTGGTTGGATTTTGTCCATCTGATGCACTTGGTTTCGATGACCCGCTGCCCTTTGGGGAGGTTGATCACTACATGCACTTCAGCAGCTTCATCTGCTGCCTCCTTATTTTAAAACCGAGATCCAGCCAACTGCATGACATGGAGTGAGGTGCAACGTATACCGCGGTCAAGAAAAAAATGTGCACATCCCACAAAATTTTTCCCACAAAGCTGTTTGTTGGATATCCAGGAACACCTGGACTCCATATTCCACCAATGAGAGTGGTTGAGAGTGCGGCGTGTTGATGTACTGGTTACATTGCACCTGTCAAGTGAGGATCACAGGGGAAATAGTTACTACCAGTTTTTTTTTTTTTTATCTAATGCGCTAGTTTCTCCAGGGCGTTTTAAAATTTTGGAGGTCGCGGGCCTACCACCTATTCCTCTTACTTTACTTGCCACACTGCTCCCTGACATGGGCGCAGACTAATCTCCTCTGTGAGATTATCAAACTAAATTCAGACTGAATTGAATAAGTTGCAAAAGTGATTGCAACGATAAATAAAAAGTTTCCCTGCTTATACATTCTACCCTTCTCACAAACTTGACTAGCTCTCATGGTAAAATGACTATTCAATGTCTTTGTCATGTATAGACCTCACACATGCCTTATTAGTTTATTGCACTCAAGTTTCCAAGTTTTCAATTTAAAAAAATATACACCTACCAACGCTAGTTTTGTGTTATTTAATCCGTCGTTCCTGTTTAAACAAATGCAATATAGTATTTCCCAAACTTTAATTTAATTCTCAAATCAAGACCTGAGTTAGTATATTTGGCGTCAAAATTTTGTGACCCCTTCTATTCTGACCCTCTAAACATTTGATCAGATCTTAATCGCATAATTTCTACTAGCTAGAGAAATCTTATTGCGGCGCTCTTGTGCCACCTTAGCTGAAGTGGATCACCTGAAAGTAAAGTACCTAATGAAGGTCACAGCTCTGCATGGGGACGCAAATGGGCTGAGGTATTACCCTCCTGAATCCTTGGTATTAGACATGAATACCTTGTTTGTGTTTAGTATAAGCCAAAAATATTACAGCTGAGGAGATGTTTCTACCTACTTCTTCTTCCAGGTTTAATCTCCTAAAAACACCATGGCCTATAAACAGGCTCAGAGACTGGACACTTCCATTTCAAATATGCCAACAGAGGTTTCAACTGAAATATGTGGGTCTTACTCTTTTTTTATTACTAAATGATCTCAACCTGAGGTATGATTTAAATATCTTTTCAAATTACTTGGGCTCCTGAGGGGAGGATACCCCACTAGTAGAATATGGGATAGCTACCACTACCTCTCCAAGTTCAATCCTGGAAGATGAACTTTGGGTAGGGGACAATTATGACTGTGTTGGAGTTGCTCACCAATGCCCCAAACTAAGATAGCAAAATATCAAGGTGGCCCATAGAGTTCCTGGCTTATCATACACTGCATGTGGTTGTTTTCTAGGTTTTATCCTCCTTTCCCATTTCTTAGATTCTCTTAATTGATGCAGTATCAACCCCCAGGTCAGCTCACCTTAATTAAAAAGTTTGAAAAAATTTAAAAAAATAAAAAAAAATTAAAAAAATTTAAAATATACTTGGGCTCCTGAGAGCTGGAGGCTAGGGAAAGGGAGGGAGGAGACGTCAATAAAGGGATGGGGTTGGTGAACCAGAGACTTTATACAGTTTACAATTTGGTGGAGGGCTGGTGACATAGGTGAGACTTACAAAGCCATTTCAAAGTGAACCTGGAAATGGGCAGTCATATGCCAAAGGGCCCATACTTGCGATAAAAAAGCTGCATTAAGGAAGAAGATTGTGGATTGTCCATAGTGCTGTGGCATATACAAGGACTTAGGGGAGGTTTTGCATTTAGGTAGGGTCTGCTCAAATAACAGATCTTGGACAGGGTTGCCAGGCCATGGAAAGCATGGAGCAGCGCGAAGACCTTTGGTCAGAACGTGGTAAACCATTGCCATTTGAAAAATTGGTGAAGATGGGAGTCAATAGGCTACAAAAAATGAGGGCAGCTACAGTGTTGAAAAGTAGGGCAGTTTAATCACATGTCCTGTATAAACAATTAAGTGTCCGCAATAGGGTGTTAGACACCTTTACATAAAGTATCGGGAGGTAAACACCCTTCCAGAGCCTCAGAAGGTTTTTATCATTGAGGAAGGGAGAAGTTTAAGGAGGCTTGGGCAAATTGGAGGATATTCTGGAGGTTGAGGTGAGTTATGACTACCTGTACATTGTGTACTTTCACATGGTGATGAGGGCTAAGGACTGGTGTATCCCTTAAAAGAATATGTGGTATACCCATGCGCCCACTAATCTCAGAATAAGATAAGCTTGAATCCAATATTTGGAGGAGGGTTTCATTCGATGGCATGGGTGGTTAGGGAGCCACTCCCTAAAAGTTTCAACAATGCTCTAGGAAGGCCCGGAATGATAGCGCAGAATTGCAGATGGCAGGCGCCCACTGGGGCATGGGGATTTTATCCCATCATACAACTGGCTAAAGATTCTTTAAATAAAGGAGGGGCATGAGATCTGGTGTCCAGAAGCCAAAGTCCCCTTCATAGCGGGGGCAGGCTATTGTTGACAGTACAGAGGTTGGGTGGAGCCCCTGATCCAACAGCGGAGATGAGCATTGAACCGCGTATAAAATGAATCTGAGAATGAAAAACATGCGCAAGAAACCACTATTTAAATAGGAGGATCACATAGGCCATCAGGGCCTGACCCTGGGTGTTATATTTCGTCTGTTACAGCTAACAAACCTGGGATTACCGACTTTCAGGATCATGTCTTCATTAGCACTGAGTTCAACTCCTTGTGAGCTGGTTTTTACCACCAGAAGATGGTATATGTCAACTTTTCTTTCTCATTGCAAACACTTTTGCAACCCATTCAATTCAAGACTAAATCTAGTTTAATAATCTCATAGAGGGGATTAGTCTGCGCCCATGTCTGGGAGCAATTGGGCAAGCAAGGCAAGAGGAGCAGGCAGAAGGCCCACGGCCTCTAACATTCAAAAACGCCCCGGTGAATCTGGCGGAATAGAAAAAAATCTAAAAAAACTGGCAGTCACAATTTCCCCGGAGATACTCGCGTGGCAAGCATGATGCAACCAGTAGATCAACACGCCACATTCCCAGCCACTTTTGTCGGTGGAATTTGGAGTCCGTGTGTATCTGGACATCCAAAAACGGCCCTATGGGAAAAATTTTGTGAAGATGTACACAAAATTTTCCCGACTGTGGTGTACGTTGCACCTCACTCCATGTCGCACAGTTGGCTGGACCTAGGCTTCAAAAGCAAAATAACAGCAGATGAGGCTGCAGCAGTGCGCATAGTGGTTGACCTCCCCGAAGGGCAACGGGTCATCGAAACTAAATGCACCAGATGGACAAAATCAAACCAAATTTTCCTCACATTTGACTTTTTGCCTACTATGGTAAAACGTGACATTTTGGAGCAACACCTGAAAGATGGTCTCGCCATATATGGCGAAATACAATCTTTCGAAATGCAATGTTTCACGCTGATGCCACACCTGTGCACTGGCAAAGCTATTGCAGTTCTGACCCCAACTGAGGAGATCGTGAAGGACCTAACCCAGATCCCACACTCCACCTTTATTAACATCGCAGGGCACACCACCCACCCATTCTGGGTAACCGTGGACAGCGCGCCCCCCATTTGCACCCACTGTGACATGTTTGGCCATAAGGCACATGCATGCCCCATCAAAGAGGGCGTCACATTCCAAGAGCACCCCTCGGTGGCCATGGCCAGCGGAGAGGCGCACTATGAACCAACTACAAGCACCAAGGAGGCTTTCCCGTGGGGAGCACAAGGCTGCTACCTATTGGTAAAGCCCATCTCCCCGCAGGAGCAGAAGAAGGCCAAGCAGGCCCATAGGACCACGGCCAAGGAAGCGGCCCAGGCCACCACCACCATCCCACACTCACAATGCCAGGAGGACATGGAGACCTTCGTGGTGGAAGCAACTCAGGAATCCATCACCCAATCAGTTTGGGAGGCCCATGCCAAATGGGCCACTCAATCTGAGGATCCGATGGGAGATTCAATCTCACCCAATCGCTGCACCCAAGCCCCAGTTGAAACTGACTTGGGACCTATCCCAACTGAAAAAAAATTTTTGCCCCACTTGACGGTGCACTGAACTTATCCGCACCGCAAAAAATTCGTCCGACGTCGGGAAAACAAAAGCGAATGCCAAAGCCAACGCAACTCTTTCCACAAAAATTAACAAAAACCCCGATAGCGTTGCGGCTAATACCCACGCTGCTGTGAAAG
The DNA here is from genome assembly GCA_022478985.1 of Massospora cicadina. Taxonomy (NCBI): domain Eukaryota; kingdom Fungi; phylum Entomophthoromycota; class Entomophthoromycetes; order Entomophthorales; family Entomophthoraceae; genus Massospora; species Massospora cicadina. The sequence goes on along the minus strand of JAKSZP010009349.1, from coordinate 116,565 downwards.
CCCGTGGGGACCTGGAAGAGGCTGGTGGGCCTGGGGTCCCACCCCTCACACCTAAGGTGCGATGGGGGAAACCTTCACTCTAGGGGATGCTGAATATCGCTGGACTCAAGGCCTCCCCATCCTGGGCTAGGAAACTGAGTTTTTTACAAAACAATCTACCCATGGATATCCTGGCCATCCAGGAGTCCCACTGTCCACAAGGTTCCGAGGAAGTTTGGAAAACAATGCTCCTACCATCCCTATCCTTTTGGTCGAAGCACTGTGGGGTGCTAATTCAGAAAAACAATTTTTTCAAGTTTATATCTTCAGAAACATTCCTAAATGGCTGAGTGCTTGTTGTCAACTTCTCATGGGCCGATGTTGCACACACAATTGTCAATATTTATACCCCAAATGGTGCACAGGAGCGTCAGGAATTTTTCTCATCAGTCAAATCCCTCCTGCTACCCCCCGATTCTTTCCTAATTGGTGACATGAACTGTTGGCTAACCTCACCAATGGACCAGTGGCCGCCCTCACCCCACGCCCCATAGGGTCACGTAGAACTACGAATTCTAAAAGCCACCCTTGGGTTAATGGATGTGCTGCTGCAACATGCCCCACTGCTCGAAAATATGATGCGTCCCCATGTCCACAACAGCCAATTAAGGTCCATGACCCACATTGACCTTATTCTAGTGCTGGCAAAATTCCAACCCCACATCTCCCACTTCAAAACAACGAAAATGGAATTCTCCAACCACTGACTGGTCTCAATAACATACCACTTACCCGTCACAGTTGCAAAGGCCCCACATTGGTGCAAAATCTGCCCCCCAGAGCTCGTGTCGCCAGGAACTTCCACGTGGGTGGAAGAGGCAACTTTGGCAAAATTGTTTGTTGCACCATTTTGCGCGGACCCCATTTCCACATGGGCAACTTTCAAAGAAGACACCATCCGCCACTATTGCCATCTCTCATCCAGACGCTCATGAGCCACATCGGCAGTTATATCACGCGCGCTGGCGGAATTGGCCCACTTGGAGTCCAATATTCCAACCTCAGGATATAGCCCTGCATGGGGCCAGAAGTGGGCGGAGGCAGCCACCCACCTCAACGCACTTGAAAGGCAACACAAACATCGGGTTTGTGTCCAATACAGGGCCACATGCATCACTAAAGGTGAAAAGTGCACCGCATACTTCTTCAAAAAATTTTTGCACCATGCCAGAGCGTGGCCTGCACACAGGTGCAAAGATCAGATAATTCTATTGTGGACACACCAGCTGAAGTGGCAATCGAAATGCAAAGATATTACTCCAAGTTATAACAAGCCAAACCAATTCAGCCAGCTGAAATGGCGAAATTTCTTGACAGAGCTCATATCTGCACCATTTTCCAATACCCGGAAGTAATGAATTTAATTACTCCAAACAAATTATGGACTACCATTCGCGGTGCGCCAAACCAAAAATGCCCAGGCCCAGATGGCATTCCATATGAGTTCTACAAAAAATATTTTAAATATATATCCCCATTGCTGCTAGCCTCACTCAACCAAAGCCTGTTGGAAATGCGCCTCCTACCAGGAGGGCATGAGGCCTTTACTGTCACACTCTTCAAGAAAGGGTATAGGCTTGACTTAGCCAACTGACGCCCCATTTCTCTAACAAACACAGACACCAAAATTTTAACAAAAATCATGGCTAACCGTTTAGGGACTGTAGCATCTGCCACCATCTCCCCAGAACAATTTGGTTTCACCCCCAGAAGGTCGATTTGGGATAACGTGCACTCTGTGGCTAATGTGTGTCAGTCCACAAACTCTGGGGCAATTGTATTCTTGGACCAACAAAAGGCCTATGATAGAGTAAACTGGGAATACCTTAGGGCCTGCCTCCAACAATTCCGCCTACCTCCCCGCTTCATTAACTGGGTGATGCTGCTCACGGAATCTGCAACAATGGCAGTGCGCGGCCCAGGTTTCCTAACGGAAGTAGTCCGTCCTCAAAGGGGCCTGCGACAAGGGGACCCCCTGAGCCCACTCATATACAACTTCAGCCTTGACCCACTACTGCGAAATGTGAATGCCCAACTCACTGGGGTCCATGTGCCAGGCCAAACCCCAGTCAAGATGATGGCATTTGCAGATGATTGCGTGGTGGGGGTGTCTAATAACAAAGATGCACGCGCGCTTGAAGCCCTCATCCAGGAATATTCCCGGGTAAGCAACGCGGCACTGACGCCTTCAAAACCGAAATCATCCTCCTTGGTCGGTTTCAGAACTGCTGGGCCCCAGCAAGTAGTTCCCAACCCGGCCCATCTGCTCGCTCACGTCCACGCCTTACTAACTCAAAACACACCGCTCCACTGGTGCTCCCTTGTGCCATGACCTACCATAGGACCGGTACGCCATCTGGGCGTGTGGTTGGAGGCAGGTGGATACGCGTCAGCAGTAATGGAGTGCCATATACTGGACAACGTGACGAAGCAAATCGCCTCTCTCAGAGCCCACCCTACTACCCTCACTGGCAGGGTTTTTCTTGCCAACTCTATGCTCCTATCCAAAGTCTGGTTCAGAGCCCACGCCATCCCCTTCTCCCCAAGCTTCTTCAAATCCCTGTATGCTTTGCTACAAGGCTGGCTTTGGTCAGGCCGCCCTCCACCAGTACGGCTAGAGGTCATGTTTGGCCCTCATCATCATGGTGGCATGGGCCTACTGGACTTCAAAGCCCATGCCGCCAAGATCTTGGGCACCTGGATTGCGGCCGTCACTGCTCCTACACTCCCATCCCAACACTGGTCCCGCGCGGCCCGCTCCAACTTCTCCCAAGCCTTGGGCCTCAACAATCCATCAAACCCCCACTCCCTGATGAAATACCTCGCATCACACACATCAGCCACAGGTCCTCATGGGACCAAAACCCATTACAAACGAATCCTACTCTCCATGCGAAGCGCAGAGTGGATAATTTGTATTAGTGGACATACAACCTGAAGAGGCCACCCCTCTCCTCAGTTCACACAAGAGGTACAGGGGCTACCCATCCATGATGACGTGATCCCCATTCGACCCCAAGTCCTATCCAGGGTGGACTACCTGGACATGATGGACATCCCTTATTCCACTGAGACCCAAAAGACTATCTGGAAATACGCACACCATCCTCTGTTGCAGCCTCAAGTCCGATCTCATGTGTGCGCTGCCTGAGGCGGGTGTAGCGTACAGCTGAGCGCTCTAACGCTTTACACTCATCATGTGTCGTGTGTGGCCAGTATGGAACGCTGTTTCACCGCCTGGAGAAGTGCCCCACCTCTAAAGTAATATGGCGCGAAGTCCAACGTCTGTTAGGCCAGGATCTAACACATCCCTTCAGTCTGTCAAGAGATATGTTTGCTTCATCAATGGCCTCCCCCTCCCACCCTCCCTCCGTGCTCTGGTGGTTGCAATCGCCATGTGGACTATCCACACGATTGTCTTGGATGCCATCGCTGGATCCATCCCCACCCTCCCTGAAGCTGTCCACAGATTCCGGTCGCATTTGGTGGATCACTTTCAAGTGTGGATGTTTGGATATCTCCCATTGCGTCACCGACAGCTGGTCTCCTCCTGGTTTCCAGTCTGGTTCTTCAAATCAAACCCCTTCCTCCACACGTGCTCAATAGTGGCTACGTCCCCACACACGTTCCCTCCCCTTCCCATAAGTGTGTGTGTGTGTGTGTGTGTACCACACACTGGCAACAAGAGATAGCATCGCTTCTCTGGGGTGCCTCCCCTGGTACTAAGTTTTGTCTCGTCTGAGTCATATTCGGAAGTGTCCATCCCATGGTCAGCCTTCCCCGCAATAAATTCAAGTTTAAAAAGATGATATATGTCACGTTTAGACTTCAAACCAAAAGGTGGGTTAAACGGGGGTGAGAAGACCTGTACTACCGTTTTTTGGAGGTATTGAGCTTAACTTTGGACGCCTTGGTGTACGGTTCAAGAAATAAAGCACCAAAGGTGGTGTCCTTAGAGTAACCAAACGTGAAGGAAGTACCCTCCATAGATACCATAGTTTGGGATGAGCCATACTAATACTAAGATCCCCATCAGCTTCGTCTGCAAAGAGGCCAATAGGGGATCAAGGGTGATATTAAAAAGAATGGGGTTCATAGATCCACTTTGGAGGAGACCCTACCCAAGAGTATTTAATATGTGAATACTATTAGTGCAAGAACTCCAGTATGGAGTTGGTCATAGAACGAGTAGATCCAACGTCTTGCTGTAGAGAAAGATGGAAGCGGACTATGAAACATCTATTTAAGACAAGCAACACAATCATAAGCCTTCTTCATATTCAGAAGTGTCACAAAGTTATTCATTGTGCAATACTTAATAGTCAAAGTCGTGTAAAGATTATAATAGTAATCCAATAACGACCTTTTCAGATAAAAACTATTTTGGGAAGAGTTAGGTAGGGCGACACCCATGCTATTATGAGGTTCTACTGAAGCTTTGTAGATAACTTGTGGACAGCATTAATCAAGGCAATAAGGCACAAGTTTTTCAGGGTCCCAGTCTGACTTATTATGAATGAAAGTTTTGTTTTGAAAACTTTGATTTTAAGAAGAACTTGCCTTGCGCCAAAAGTGAGGCTAACATATAACAGAGGAATTTAGCTGTTACCAATGGTTCTAGAAGTTATACTAAATAGGTATGCCATCAAGCCTGGTGTTTTAAGCCGCAAAGATTTAACATTTAATTCTGTAACCTCATGACAGGTAATAAGGGCCTAATGACCTTCATCTGCTAGTGGGACAGTGGGAGGAGCTGGAGTACGCCATAAGAAGTCTTTTCTATCTAACGGGTTAGCCCAGTCACCATGGAAAAGCTTAGAGTATAAGCGTTGAAGTTCCTGTGTGAAGGCTTCTTAGTCCGTTAATATGTGATTCTAATCTTTGGTGCTGTGATTACCAGAGATTTAGGTCTGGGTTTTCTTCTGAAAGAAAAAGAAGGAAGGCGTTCTTACTGGCCATAATAGCAGAAAGATTTGAAGTTGGTTTACCACTCTTCCTGAAGTGCAAATTCTGAGCTTAAGTCTTTTTGAGCGGCTTCCCGGCCATTCAGCCAACTGTGAGATGGAAGAGGTTTGCAGTTCTGTCCAGGTGCTTGTTTTTTAGTTTAAGTCTTCTAACTCTGGCGCAAGTTGCAGTCATCTGGAGTTTTGTCACAAACATAAGCAACCTGGTTAATTCCTGACTTAAACTGCTTTACTAGCGCTAAGGTTGCTCATGTGGGGTGGTGGGGTGAAGTGATTTACCCATATGGTTGAGGACAATTTCTCTCTAACAAAGTGATTGTTTAAAAGATCTGAGGCAACCCTTGGCCAGAACATGCGCTGTGGTCTGATTGTGGTGGTAAAGACAGAAAATGAGTGATCTATGATCACTTAGATGATTGTAAGGGGGCCATTGGAGATGAGACGCGGCCAACCATAAGGGAGCTTATTAGCGCAAGTCAATTCACGATGAAGAATGGGGTTTCCCCCATTACTGGAGCCTGGTCATACAACTAAGGCCAAGAATAGAGTTTGAATGAGAATCTGTTAAGCAACTAGTGCGAAGAAGATCCTGGAGTATATTGGATTCAGGGCTTTTATTTGTCGCAGGAGGGTAAGAGTCTTGAACACATCTTATAGTAGTAGTAAGATTTACCTTAGGATTAGTTTCTGCCTAAATTGATGTGGGCTATTCCCTCCAGAAGTTGTTCTGGTCATATTCAGCTTGAGGCAAGTATATACTGGTGATGATAAAGAGAATTTAGGTTTTATGAGCAAGGCCAGCATAAGACGGCCACCTAAGTATATTGAGAAGGTGAGGGGTTTGATTTATTGATTCATAATTATAAAAGGAACATTTTCTGACCTGAAGGAGTTGCCATAAAACTTATCATTCCTTGTTTTGTGTTCAAGAAGTAAAGAAGAGCTCCTGGATAAAAGCAATGTCAATCCGCGCTGATCTTAAGTTGCAAAGTAAAAGGGCTCTCGTTTTATCTTTTGCATACCAATTGATTTATGTATTACAGGGTCAGAGTTTTTCAATGGGGACTCATATATAGGTCCTCTAAATCCCGAGGGGTTGACAACGCTTAAAACTGCAGCTGAAAAACGCCTAGTGTTGAACCCCTTTGACAAACTATTCTTTCCAGAGAGGTGAAAGGAGCGCCAAGGTGGTTGAAGGGTGGCATGGGGAGGGGGCTGAGGAACTAGAGACCAATAAAGGATGCTGCCGCTGCTGCGTTGCAGGATAAATTCATGAGGTTGCTCAATGGTGACCTTGGCAGTGTCCTAAATGGATAAATTTGAGTACAAACTTTTATCCTTCAACACTACAAAGAAGCTGTAAGGAAAATTTGATATGACTGGAGAATAAACCTATATTAATGATGGTATATCATAAGTTATTCACTAATTAAATTTTAGTTTTATTTGGGGAAGGCGACCAAGGGATGGACACTTCCAATATGTAAATGAAAGGAAAGGAACTAATATCAGCAAAAAAAGAAGAGGGCACCCTAGAGAAGCAAACGCTATCTTTTGTTGCCATCAGGAACGCCAAGAAATGGAAGAGGGGTTACATGTGTAGGGTCTTGCGCCACAGTTGAGCACGTTTGCAGGGAAGGGTCTGAAGTGATGAACCAAACTGGAAACCAGGATGAGACCAACTGATGGTGACGGGATGGTAGGTACCCAAACAACCATTCATGGAAGTGGTCCACGAGGTGTGATTGAAACCGGCGTACATATTCCTGGAGGGTGGTAGTAGAGCCTGAGATAGCATCCAAGATGACCATGTGGATAGTCCACATAGCGAGTGAAACCACTAAGGCTCAGAGGGAAGGTAGTATAGGGGAAATCAAGGACAAGGTGAAGATGTCCTATAGATAGGCTTAAGGGTAGTTTCTGATACTGGCGAAAGAGACACTTTACCTCAAGCCAGATTGCTTTTGATGGAGGGCGCTCCTCCAGGCGGTGAACCGAAATACCATAATGTTCACACATGACACAAGATGAGTGCTAAGCATCAGAGCGCTCAGCAGTATGGTATACCCATTTCAAGCAGCGCCACACATGGGAATGAATATGCGGCTGCAGAAGAGGGTGATGGGCGTACTTCCAAATGGATTTCTGGGTGTCGAAGGAGTAGGGAATGTCCACATGTCCATGTAGTCCACCATGGCCATGACAGGAGTCCTCATGGTATCACAATGTTCAGAATGGCTTGTCTTTGTATTTCCTTGGTGAACCATGGAGTAGGGCGCCCCCTCTGGGAGGTGTACCCACTGATGCAAATTCTCCACTCAGCGCTCTGCATGAAGAGGAGAATTTTTGAAGTGGGGTGACGTCCCATGTGGGCCTGCAGCAGAAATCGTGAAGCAAGATAATATAACAGAGAATGTGGGTGGGTAGGATTGATGAGGCACAGGGCGCAGGAAAAGTTGGAGCAGGACACTTGTGACCAGTGCTGGGCTGAGAGCGTTGAGTTGGTGACTGCTGCGATCCAGGTGCCAATGATTTTGTTGGTATTGGCCTCGAATTTGAGCAGGCCCATTCAACACTATGGTGAGGGCCAAACATGATATCCAGGCGCACTGGCAGTAGGCGGCCTAATCAAAGCCACCCTTGCAGAAGGGCTTATAATGATTTGAAGAAATAGGGGGAAAAAGCGATGGCGTGGGCCCCAACAAACTTTAGAAAGGAGATAGAGTTTGCTAGCACTACCCTGCCTGTAAGGGAAGTTTGGCAGGCTCTGAGAGAAGCTATGCGCTTTGTAAAATTTTCAGGATATGGTGATTCATCACCGTTGAGGCATGCCCTCCCGCCTCTAGCCACACCCCCAAATCGCGGACTGGACCAACGGTGGTTCTTTGCACAAAAAGGAGCACAAGAGGGGCGGAGTGGGGTGGGCAGAGCAAGCAAACCTGGGAACAAGTTGCTGAAGCAGGTAGAAAACGGGGCGCTGGTGACCACCGGTTTGGTACTTACCAAGAAAAATAATTTCGGTTTTGGAGGCGTTAAGTACAGAATTACTAACCCTGGAATAAACCTGGATAGTAGCTTCAAGCATGCGTGCATCATTATTGTTAGGCATCCCAACCACACAATCATCAACAAAAGCCAACATCTTGACCGGTTCTTGGCCTTGCACATGGACACCAGTAAGGCTGCCATTTACATTGCGAAGAAGTGGGTCAAGGCTGAAATTATACAGGAGTAGGCTAAGAGGGTCCCCTTGGAGTAGGCCCCTTTTAGGGTTAAATACATCCATGAGGAAGCTAGGGCCACGCACAGCCATTGTGGCAGATTCCGTGAGCAACATCACTTAATTAATGAAGCGATGGGGGAGGTGGAACTTGTGGAGGCAGGCTTTGATGTAATCCCAGTTGACTCTATCTTAGGCCCTCTGCTGGTCTAAAAAACAAGTGCACAAGAAGCCATGGATTGGCAGACGTTGGCTACAATTATATGTTGCCTAATTAGACCGTTTAGGAATGAAGCCAAATTGCTCAGGGGAAATGATATCAGAGGCAACTACCCATAGGCATTATGCTATTATTTTGTTAGAAAGTTTAGTATCTGTGTTAGTAAGTGATATGGGCCGCCAGTTGTCCAAGTTCAGCTTATCCCCTTTCTTGTACAGCGTTATCGTGTAGGCCTCTTGTTCTCCAGTGAGGTGTCGCATCTCTATTAGGCATTGGTTATTGAGGCAAGCAGCAAGGAGGTAAAATATTTACAGTAATTCTTATAGAACTAATAAGGAATCCTGTCTGGAACTGGGCATTTCCTGTATGGTGCATCGCAAATGGTGGACCAGAGTTCATCCTAAAAAATTAAATTCATCAACACCTGATAATGGAAAATGGTGCAGATATGTGCACTTTTGAGAAATTTGTCAACTTCAGAAGGCTGAACTGTATCAGAGCGATAAAATTTGAAGTAATAACTTTTAACTTTGATTGCCACTTTGGCCAAAGTATCTAAGATGGAGTGGTCTGACCTTTACACCTGTGTGCAGGCCAAGCTCTGTTACAGTGCAAAGAATATTTGAAAATATTAGGCAGAGCAAATGTCGTCTGCCATTATATTCTTTGCCTTATATTTCACACAAACTCAATTTTTGTGGTGCCTTATCATTGCGTTAAGGCGATTTAAACCACTTCCCACTTATGACCCCAAGCCAGACTGTAGCCTGCCACAGGGACATTAGATCCTTGGTGGTCAACTTCTGCCAGCATGGGAAAAATGACTGCCAAGGCATCCTGAGAGTGACGTGATGAAATGTGGCATGTCTGGCAGATGGTGTTCGCTTTGAAGGTTGACCAGGTAGAAATTGGGTCTGAACATAACGGTTGGTAAATTCTGGAGACGAGGTTTTGGTATTCACCCATAAGAATAACCTTGGTAAAGTGATATTGGCAGGGTAGAGTTTGGACCAATTTGGCGCCTGTGACTCTGGATGTGACAAAGAGAAGAAAATCAGTACCATCTTGTGGTCAGAGAAATTGAGTTTTGTCATCATTGAGTTGGAAATTTGAGACTTAAATTTCAACGGTGCAAGGAAAAGTTCAATGTGAGACATATACCTCAGCTGGACGTTGTGCACATGGGGACAAGACATGTTTGCGAGCAGAAGTTCATGATTTGGCATAGTATCAAAAAACCCCAAAGTGGCCTTTAGAACGCTAATTTCTAGGTGCCCCTGCGGGTGTAGGCGACAAGGACCAGCAGTCAGTGGCTAGGTTGGTCAAGCAGTTCATGTTGCCTACCAAGAGTGGGTTAGGGGAAAGCAGGAGGCAATTATCAGCTGAGAAGAATTCCTGATGAGCTCATGCACAGGTTGGGGCATAAATGTTAATGACAGGATGCACTTCATCATCCCACAAAAAAGATACAACAAGGACATGGCTGTCAAGGTACAAAATGATGAATTGAATTTAAAATTTATGGGTTTCTTAAATAAGCACCCTACAGTGCAGCAACCAAAAGGAAAGATAAGAGAGGAGTATGGTTGCCCATGTGCCCTCTGCACCACAGGGACAGTGGGCTTCCTGAATGGCCAGGATGTCCACAGAAATTTTTTTTAAAAACTCATTTTCATAGCCTGGGAGTGTGAGGCCTTGAGTCCAGCGATGTTCAATGTCCCTATAGTAAAGGCTCCCCCATCACACCTTAGGTGCAAGGGGAAGGGCACCCATGTCCTTCAGCCTTCTCTTTTTCAGCATATCAGTTCATGGCAGTATAGTTATTCTGTGCTATGGAATATGGTTCAGTATGACATGCTTTTGCTGTGGGGTTGGCGTTGGCTTTTGCCTTCTGCTTTTTTCCCACTGTGAAATGAATTTTTGGAATTATGTGCACCTGCGGTGCACCATTGCATGATGGTGAAATTTCCTCAGGGATATAGGTGGGTGGCTCGGTTTCAATTGAGGCTTGGTAGCATTGGTTGGGTGAAACTGACTCACCCATTGGGTCATCCGCTTGGGTGGCCCAATCTGATTGGTGGAAGGATTCACAAGCCGCTTCTGCAGTGAATGACTCAATGTTCTTCTGAAACTGGGTGGGCAGGATCACAGATGCGGCCATGGCTGCCACTCTGTGGGCCTGCTTGGCCTTCTTAAGCTCATTCAGGGACATAGGCTTTACTTGAATGTAAGACCCAGGCGTGCCCCAAGGGAAGGCAGCATCAGTGTCTATTGCCAGTTCATAGTGGGCATTTGAACCGCTCATTGCATCTGGGACAATTTCGTTTGAGTGAGCCCTCCTTGGTGGGGCAGGTATGGGCCTTGTGGCCAAAAGCGTGACAGAAAGTGCAGATAGGAGGCGCACTATCCGTGGTGACCCTGAATGGGTGGGAGTCTTGCCCATTAATTTCCACATATGCGGTGTGGGGGATTTGTGTCAAATCTTCTGCTACCCACACAGTGTGAGTACAGCAATTGCTTTACCCATGCACAGGTCCAGCATGAGTGTAAAGCTGTAAGTCCTGGGGAACGTCCCCTGTGCATGGATTGGGCTCTTTTCCCATTTCTGAGTAAGAAGTACCAAAGAGGGTGGCTGTACCCCTTGTCACCTAGGGAGACCTCGCCCACATGGTAGACAACCGCTGGGTAACAGCTCTCTCTCTTCAGATCCCTCCCTCGGTGCCCACCTTCACCTCAGCAGAACTAGTACATTTAATCACGGAAATTTGTGCCAAAATCTTCAAAATGAAGTCGTTGCGTCTGAAATCAAGTGGGAACAAGCCCAATTATCAGATCCCATATAGTTGAAAAGTGACAAAGACTGATTAATTGGCCAAAATCGCTGAAGGTTTTGATTCAGCTAACACCATTATTGCAAAAATTAACCCCTCCCAAAATTGTCGGGGATGATCCCTAACATGCAGGTAGCAGCATCAAATACCATCGATGAAGGTTCAAAGCTCCATGATGGCAAATTGGTCTTTGCGGCTGACACAACGCTTTTGACTGAACAAACAGCCCAGTAACTGGGCACAGGTGGGTTGGACATGCTGAACTCATTCCCAACCAATTGGGACTGCCCCTACGTGGGTGGCCTTGGGGGATTCCTGCTGCTCGTCAGGCCACACACCATCATGCCAACCATTGTAAATGCAGTTTAGCTTGAGTTTGGGCATTCGAGGTCAAACCAACAGTGACTCAGTCTACCACCAAATCCTTCAATGTCAGTACCCTGTGAACTTATCTGCTCCTATTTACAAATAATTTACCAGTTGGGTCAAAATTGAGGGTCTTGATCACAGCTTGTCCCTACATCAATTAACCACTATTAACAAGTTGCATCGCACTGAGAAAATTGTTGGTCAATTTTCTTACTTTCCTTTACAATAAAATTTTGCCACGGAAAAACCATCAATTTTGATTTTATAGATATCCTTCTGGCCACATTCTCGATGGCTTTTCTCTGGTGGCCCATTGGCCCATATACCAGATGGGCTCTACCAGCACTAATGGTCACTTTGGCTCCTACTGCTGTAAACTGGATTTAATGAGCTAGATACTTCTAGAAATTTAACCCTGCCATTATAAAATTTCGCCAACTACACTGGGATGTTGTGGCTGTACATCCACCATCTTCAGGCAATGATCCGCCCACTTGTCCCTCAGTTGAATTAACCCCAACTACCAGTGACCTTATTGAAACCATACCTGTGGTATCACCCCCTGCAGTAAGACCCCCAGGGTCTGGGGCAGCCTCGATTTGGTTCATCCTTGGGTTGCTTTTCACTATTGTCTTACACCAACGATTTATCATTTCCCAATGCCCAGCTCCACAAAACGTCGTTCATGTGGCAATGCCTCTATCATTCTAGCTTGCTTTTTGGGTGCTTACGCATCCTGACTGGCAGGCGTCTAAACTTCTTCTGCCATTTTCATGACAAAAGCGCAGCATCTCAAAGGATTGAATTTCCCTATATTCGTTGAGCCCAGCCATTAGATAGTGCTCCAGCACAGTGCACTTAATTGTTGTAGGTAAGTAGTTAAAAGTTACAAAAATTTGATTAGATTTAGTCCAGTGAGTGTGCTTTGTGTTAACTACCTGTTGACCATCTGGGAGGTCAACCACCACCTGCACTTTGCGGCTTTGTCCACCGCATTTTTGTTTTTGAACCCAAGATCCAGCCAACCATGGGGCATGGAGTGCGGTACAACGTACACTGCGTTCAGAAAATGTGTGTAAATCTCCACAAAACTTCTCCCAAAGCGCTGTTTTTTATATATCCAGGAAGACTCGCACCCTGTGTTCCACTGACAACAGTGGCTGGGAGTGTGGCGTATTGATGAACTGATTGCTGTGCACTTGTCAGGCCAAAATTTTTGGTATAATGCTAACCCGCCAGTCTTTACTATTAAATTTAACTAGGCCGCCGGTGTTGCTGGGGCGTTTATGAAACTTGTTTGGTGTGGGGCCCGCTCATGTGCCCTTAACTTTGCTCACCCAACTGCTACCTAACATTGGGTGCAAACTAATCTCCTCAATGAGATTATAAAACTTACCTAGTATTGAGTCAAATATTTTGCAAAAGTGTTTTCAATGAGAGAGAAAAGTTTTTATTCACTAATTTTGAAAAAGTATTTACTAATTTAGCACAATTAACAAGGAATAATTATAAATGAGCTGACTCTGGAAAAAATGGGAATTCTAACAGAACCTTCAATGATGAGATGAGTATGATGTAAATTGGTGAAGTTGAGTAGCTGAGTGGATTGTCCGGAAAGTGGCCAAGGAGAAGAGCGCAAAATGGATAATGAAGGGTGGAGAGAAGGAAGTCTTTGTCTGGTAACACATAGTAAAGTTCTACTCTGTATAATCTTCCAGTTAGAATGGTAGTGGATTCTGTCATTAGTATAATGTTGATGTAAATATTGCAATACACTATATCAAAGCTGCTCCAGTGTGATAGGCTATACAATATGAAGACTTCTTGACCCCTGCTGTTTCGCCTTCATAGGCGTATCAACCTCCTACAAGTCCACGTCTAACCTACCAACCATGTAGACTAACAACTTTTCCTTAGCGCCATTGTCCCTCTTGGGAGTTTACTGATGGTCCTCATCCCGCTTCCTGGGCGGCTTGACACCCTCTCCTTCTCCATCATGCCAATCACTAGCCCCTCTTAGGTGTGCACTGGCAAGTCCATCCCCATCTTGTGGTCCATGCTTCAACGCTAAACCACCCTCATGGCTGACGGCCATCAGCTCCTCATTGTAATGGCTGGCTGGCCAGACTTCATTGGTGGTTTCTTGTAGAGCTGAGGTATGGGAGCTGTCAGCGTCATCCATCTAGATGCATCACCCCATGCCTACTTTGGGGATTTCAAGTCTCACATTTACCCACTCTGGTGGCCCTTGATACTTCAAATAATTAAAGGTGGAAGAAAGAGAGATCTTTATTGAAAGGGAATGACATTAGTTATACCCTAGGCTAATGTACCTATTCACAATCCATTAGCCATCCAAGCCAGAACTTCATCTAATCGTCAGTCATATAATTTACTAATTCCTTTCCGATCAACTAGTCCCAAAAACAAAACTTTTCTCTCTCGTTGCAATCACTTTTGCAACTTAACCAATTCAAGTCTGATTCTAGTTTGATAATCTCACAGAGGAGATTAGTCTGCGCCCATGTCAGGGAGCAGTTGAGGCAAGTAAGATAAGAGGAGCAGATGGTAGGCCCACGGCCTCAAACATTTGAAAATGCCCTGGAGAAACTGGCGGAATAGAAAAAAATTAAAAAAATTGCCGGTCACTATTTCCCCAGAAATTCTCACTTGGCAAGCGCAATGCAACCAGTACATCAACACGCCGCACTCCCAACCACTCTTGTTGGTGGAATACGGAGTCTGTGTGTTTCTGGATATCCAACAAACAGCTCTATGGGAAAAATTTTGTGGGGATGTGCACACTTTTTTCCTGACCGCATTGTACGTCACACCTCACTCCATGTCACGCAGTTGGCTGGACCTCAGTTTCAAAAACAAGGAGGCAGCAGATGAAGCTGCTGCAGTGCGCATAGTGATCAACCTCCCTGAAGGACAACAGGTCATCAAAACCAAATTCACCAGATGAGCAAAATCCAACAAAATTTTCCTCACGTTTGACTTTTTGCCTACTACAGTCAAGCGTGCCATTCTGGAGCAGCACCTGAAAGATGGTCTCACCAAATATGGCGAAATACAATCCTTTGAGATTCAACGCTTTACGCTGATGCCACACCTGTGCACCAAAAATCCATCGCAGTTCTGACCCCAACCAAGGAGATTGTGAAGGACCTAACCCAGATCCTGCACTCCACATATATCAATATTGAAGAGCATACCACCCACCCTTTCTGGGTTACCATGGACAGCGCGCCCCCCATCTGCACCCATGTGACGTGTTTGGCCATAAGGCACATGCATGCCCCACCAAGGAGGGCATCACATTACAAGAGCACCCCTCAGTGGCCATGGCCAGTGGAGAGGTGCACTATGAACTGACCACAAGCACCAAAGAGGCTTTCCTGTGGGGAGCACAAGGTTGCTACCTACTGGTAAAACCTATTTCCCCGCAAGAGCAGAAGAAGGCCAAGCAGGCCCACAGGGCCACGGCCAAGGAAGCGGTCAAAGTCACCACCACTATCCCACACTCCCAATGCCAGGAGGACATCAAAACCTTTGTGGAAGAAGCAAATTGGGAATCCATCAACCAATCAGATTGGGAAGCCCATGCTGATTGGGCCACCCAATCTGAGGATCCAATGGGTGACTCGATTTCACCCAATATTTGTAACCAAGCTACAGTTGAAACTGACTTGGTTTCCAACCTACATAAAATTTTTTTTGAACCACTCGATGGTGCACAAACTCATCCGCACTGCAAAAAATCCGTTTGATGCCTGGGAAACAAAAAGCAAAGGCAAAAGCCAACGTGAACCTTTCTGCTAAAATCAAAAAACTACCAATAGAATTGCTGCAAACACCCGCGCTGATGTGAAGGCCCATGGGGATCTAGAGGCGGCTAGTAGGCCCGGGTGCCCACCCCCTCAAATCTAAGTTGGGATGGGGGAAACCTTCACTTTAGGGACTTTGAATATCGCCAGACTCAAGGCCTCACCGTCCCAGGCTAGGAAACTGAGTTTTATACAAAAAAATTTACCCATGGATATCCTGGCCATCCAGGAGTCCCACTGTCCACAAGGTTCTGAGGACGCTTGGAAAACCATGCTCCTCCCATCCCTATCCTTTAGGTCAGAGCACTATGGGGTGCTAGTTCAGAAAAATAGTTTCTTCAAATTTTTATCGTTGGAGTTCTTCCTCAATGGCTGAGTCCTCATCGTCACTTTCTCGTGGGCTGATGTGGCACATGCTTTTATCAACATCTACACCCCAACCTGTGCATGAGAACGTCTGGAAAATTTCTCATCAGTCAAATCCCTCCCATTACCTCCAAACCCTTTCATAGTCAGCGATATGAACTGTTGGCTAAACAAACCAATGGACCATTGGCCTTCCTCCTCCCACGCCCCACAGGGTCACATATAACTTCGTTTCTAAAGGCCACCCTTAGGTTAATAGATGCACTGCTGCGGTGAGCCCCACTGCTCAAAAACATGATGCGACCCAACGTCCACAACGACCAATTAAGGTCCATGACCCACATAGACCTTATCCTTACACTGGTGAAATTCCAACCCCACATTTCCCACTTCAAAACAAAAAAATTGAATTCTCCAACCACCAGCTGTCCACATTGGCCATCATCTCACGCGCTCTAGCAGAGGTGGCACACCTGGAGTCCAAAATCCCAGTTACAGGATACAGCACTGCATGGGGCCAGAAGTGGGTGGAGGCAGCCGCCCACCTCAACGTGCTCAAAAGGCAACACAAACATTGGGTTTGTGTTCAGTACAGGGCCAAACGCATTACAGAGGGCGACAAGTGCACCGCATATTTTTTTATGAAAAAATTTTCGCCATGCCAGAGCGTGGCCTGCACACAGGTGCGAATATTGGATGATTCCATCGCGGATACACCAGCTGAAGTGGCAATTGAAACACAAAATATTACTCCAAGTTATACCGATCACAATCCAATTCAGCCAGCTGAAGTGGCAGAATTTCTTGACCAAACCCACATCTGCACCATTTCCCAATACCCAGAAATAATGAATTTAATTAGTCCAAACAAATTATGGACAGCCATTCATGGTGCACCAAACCATAAATGCCCAGGCCCAGATGGCATTCCATATGATTCTATAAAAAGTACTTCAAATATATATCCCCACTACTGCTTGCCTCAATAACCAGAGCCTTCTGGAAACGCGCCTCCTACCAAGAGGACATGAGGCCTTCACTGTCACACTCTTCAAGAAAGGGGACAAGCTAGACCTAGCCAACTGCTGCCCCATTTCTTTAACTAACACAGATATAAAAATTTTAACAAAAATCATGGTCAACCTTTTAGAGATTGTAGCATCTGCCACCATCTCCCCAGAAAAATTCGGTTTCATACCCAGAAGGTCAATTTGGGACAACGTGCAATCTGTGGCTAACGCATGACAGTCCACAGCCTCTGGGGCACTTGTATTCTTGGACCAACAGAAGGCCTAAAATAAAGTAAACTGTGAAATACCTCAGGGCCTGCCTCCATCAATTACGCTTGCCCCCTCGCTTCATCAACTGGGTGATGCTGCTCACGGAATTTGCAACAATGACAGTATGTGGCCCTGGCTTCCTAACGGAAGTAGTCCGCCCTCAAAGGGGCTTGCAACAAGGGGACCCCCTTAGCCCACTCTTATACAACTTCAGCTTTGACCAACTACTTCGAAACACAAATGTCCAACTCACTGGGGTCCATGTGCCAGGCCAAGCCCCAGTCAAGATGATGGCGTTTGCAGATGACTGTGTGGTTGGGGTGTCTAATAATAAAGATGCACGCGCACTTGAAGCTCTCATCCAGGATTATTACCAGTTAAGTAACGCTGCACTGAATGGTTCCAAAACTGAAATCATCCTCCTTGGTCGGTATCAAACCTGCTGGGCCCCAGCAACCAGTGCCCAGCCCATCTTCTCGCACACGTGCTCGCCCTCTCAGCTCACCCCACACCGCCCCACTGGTGCTCCCCTTCATGCCATGCCCTACCATAGGGCTGGTCCGCCATCTGGGCATGTGAGTGGAGGCAGGTGGGTACGCATCACCAGTAATGGAGAGTCATATTCTAGTCAACGTGACGAAGCACATCGCCTCCCTCAGAGCCCACCCTACTTCCCTTAATGGCAGGGTTGTTTTAGCAAACTCTATGCTCCTCTCCAAAGTCTGGTTTGGAGCCCACGCCATCCCCTTCTCCCCAAAATTTTCAAATCCTTGTATGCCCTGCTGCAAGGATGGCTTTGGTCAGGCCGCCCACCACTAGTATTGCTAGAGGTCATGTTTGGCCCTCATCATCATGGTGGCATGGGCCTGCTTGACTTCAAAGCCCATGCTGCCAAGTTCCTGGGCACCTGGATTGTGGCTGTCACTGCCCCTACGCTCCCCTTTCAACACTGGTCCCGCGCGGCCCGCTCCAATTTCTCCCGCGCCTTGGGCCTCAACAATCCATTGAACCCTCACTCCCTGATGAAATACCTGGCTTCACACACATCGGCCACAGGTCCTCACTGGACTTAAACCCACTACAAACGAATCCTCCTCTCCATGCGGAGCGCTGAGTGGAGAATTCATATTAGCTGACACACAGCCCAGAGAGGCCGCCCCTCTCCTCAGTTCACACAAGAGGTACAGGGGCTACCCATCCATGATGGCGTGATCCCCACACGGCCCCATGTCCTATCCAGGGTGGACTACCTGGACATGATGGACATCCCTTACTCCTTTGAGACCCAAAAAACTATATGGAAATACGCACACCATCCTCTTTTGCAGCCTCAAATCCGTTCCCATGTGTGGCGCTGCCTGAGGCGGGTGTACCATATGGCTAAGTGCTCTAACGCTTTATACTCATCTTGCGTAATGTGTGTCCAAGTATGGAACGCTGTTCCACCGCCTGGAAAAGTGTCCTACCTCTAAAGTGATATGGCGCAAAATTCAACGTCTTCTGGGCCAGGATCAAACACATCCCTTCAGTCTGTCAAGAGATATGTTTGCTTCATCAATGGCCTCCCCCTTCCACCCTCCCTCCATGCTATGGTGGTTGCAATCGCCATGTGGACTATCCACACGATTGTCTTGGATGCCATCGCAGGCTCCACCACCACCCTCCCAGAAGCTGTCCACAGATTCCAGTCTCATTTGATGAACCACTTTCAGGCGTGGATGTTTGGATACCTCCCACCACGTCGCTGACAGCTGGTCTCCTCCTGGTTCCCAGTTTGGTTCATCAAATCAGACCCTTTACTCCACATGTGTTCAATTGTGGCTATGGCCCCTTCACACGTTCCCTCCCCCTCCCCATAATTGGCGTTCCCACTGGCAACAAGAGATAACATCGTTTCTCTGGGGTGCCTTCCCTGTTACTAAGTTTTGTTTCTTTTGGGTCAAATTTGGAAGTGTCCATCCCATGGTCAGCCTTCTCACAATAAATTTATAATTTAAAATTTAAACTAGTCCTAAACACCAAATAATATGCTGACCCATCATTGACATGATTTGCCGGTCAGTAAAAATAAACTTCTATTATAAATATATTTGAGCATCTTTAGCATAAGTCGCCGATACTCAAACTTGGGATACAGAAATCATAGTTGGACAAGTGATAACAAATATGTCAGCTTTCCGCCAGAAAATTCCACAATTGGACATGCATGGCACCTGGCATCAAGTTAAGATTCCGCAAAACTCAGATTTGATGCACTGAAATCATTGCCAAATGTTTGATAACAAATACATTAGTATTCTGCCAGAAAATCCCACAATTACCCACAATTTGGCAGTCAGCGAAAAACAATGATTCTGCGAAACCTAAAAAATATATACTATAACATTTAAATGATATTGAACTAGGCAATTTGCAGGCAATTACGCCCAACTAACACCCTTTAATTCTGATATTAGAAGTAGGGATCCATCTGGTTAATTTTCTGACAGTCTAGAACACCAGTTTTTAAGAGGGTAACAAATGGTACAAGAACCTGTGGACTAAAAACTATTCCTTTTTTTAACCAATGACAGCAAGATGTATTTTGGACGAGATATCTAACTCACCAACAATTTGTGCAGCTCAAATCTGAAACAACTTAAGTATTATTGATAACCTTGCTTAATACTTAATCAAATTCATCCAAACTGCCACCAGAAATTCTCAGATGACCATTGCCTTCTTTATGCAACCAACCATGAGCTGGTAAACTTTTCATGAAACTCCAGCCAGGCGGCCAGATTACTGAAAAGCAATTGAAAGCTTTGTTCGCTGAGGTCCATTCTATACTGGAAGCAAATTATAATCTAGCCACTTGAGCTAAAAATTGGGTATTATAATTAGCACAATAGCTAAACGACTGATCATATCCAACTTTGATATAACCTTCTCAAAGGAAAGAGTAGTCACTGAAGCTTGGATTAACAATATCACTTAGACTTCCATTAATGCTCTGGAGTTCATGAGGCTTAGCTACAAATGACAAGAAGTGCAACTAAACCATATTAATGAATTTCGTGTCTAGTATCAATGACTGAGCACCCAAATTTAACAGATGAATGATGTTTACACATAGAAAATCAACTACTTATGCACAAATCTTGATGGCTAATGGGCGGAGAATAGAAAAATTTAGGAATCTATTGATATGGTAAATTGACAGATCAATAATCTCAATGAGGATTTATCTCTATCAATGAGTCAAACAATATAATCTATGAAAAATTAAACTACTGCAAGAAATAATTAAGGAAAAGAACCAATTGATTTCGGCCTTAACTATAAACTGCTAGCATTAATATGAAATTGTGAAACTAAAGTTAAAAAATTGAAACCGTATCAATTAAAAATATATTCAATGATTGAATCTAAGCTTTAAATGGCAGGCGTTGACAGTGTGCTGTGAAAAATTTGACTGGAAATACTTCTGAATATTTTGAGGATAAAGCTTTGGAATTAGCTACTGAACCTGACTTTGGTATATGTGAACAAATACTTAGCAATATGGTTGCTTTGGATAATCCAAGTTCCTCCAACCGTGGTTCAGCACCTTAGCGCCCTGATACACCTGGCTTAAGTCAGGCAAAGAAGTAATTGCGATCCTCATGAGCAGGAGAACATTAAATTACATACCATCATACTTGCCTGCTTTTGATAATAATGGAAGTGTAGTTATTTTTGTCAATGGTTTAAAATGCTATGTATGGGGCCAGTGACCGCAACAAATCAGTCCCTATTATCAACTGCTTAGATAAGTGGAGAATAGATCTATTTATGCCTCACTTGGAAGAGACCCAACCTATGATGAGGTCAAAAAGGCCGTACTTCAAATTTTGGAGGTACAGAACGAATTTCAACTAGAAAATCCAAGTTCATAGCATTGGATTTAAGTAAAGATAAAAAGATTGATAAATTTGTTTATTTACTTATTTTGAAGCCCAAGTTTATGGGCCATGAAGGCTATGATCGATTTTGATGCCAAGATGCGTTATAACATCTAGTACAGCCTTACCAAAACTTTTGATGAACACCTTATTGCCTGCTTTTATAAAAAGAACCTTGCGACGACTGAATTGGTGATTATCTGCACTAATTTTCACAAAATTATGGCTCTCTTAATACTGGATAAAGATTAGGAACTGCTGCACTTGCAAAAACCCTTTAAAAACAATAAAAGGATAAGCAGTGATCCGCCTGTTAAAACTGGACAACTATAAATGCAAAGACTTTACGCCCATTAAATGAATCAATTGCTACACTTGCAATTGTAAGAGGCACTATCTTTCAGATGCCATCGGTGCAGTTTCAATATAGTCCTTCTATATAGCGCGCAAAAGGAGGGAATGGAACAATCACAATAGAGGCGGGATGCTCTATTGTGCCAGAAACGCCAGTCCCACATGACTGACAAGAATATGCCAGCCACGGGGCCTTGATTACCAATGTGATGAATCATACTATAGTACCTAATAAGTCCCTACAAACTTACATGCGGTGATCTGCTCTCAGAGTAATAATGTCATATCTGAAGCCCTTGAAGTAGTCACTAAACTGTATGTATAACAAATAATTGAGAATATACTTGCCAAAGGGCTGAGCAGAACAGCAGATCCCCAAGCTTGAAGGGTGTGAATGTAGCTATGACAGTTAACACATTCATTAATGGATGTTTTTGCATTGAAAAACGCTGAGGCACACTCTTAACTCCTTTGGTTTCTTTACATAACCACTTAATAAACTATATCAATTCTTCTTACTCTGAGTGCATTTATGCTAATATTAGTCAACAAAGTCAAGGTTGTACCAATTGTTGATAAAGGAGCACCCATAAACTTTGTCTCCATTAATCTGATCAAGAAGTTAAATTATGCTCCTGACATTGACCACATCAGGAATATGAACAGCTGGTCCAAACACCACTAATAGTGAAGGAGCTTACAGTGACCTTCCTCTGCAATTTGGAGCTTTGGTAGTAGCTACATTTTCAATAGTGCTCCCCAACACCAATTATGGCATATTAATTTAAACTAATTTTCTTAAAGGCCCTAAGATCTCGAGCAACTTTAAAGAAAAACCTTAACAATATTAGGACAAAAACTCCCTATTTACTACTGTCATGTAATATGAAACCCACTAGATGTCGCAGAATATATATATATATATTATGCTGATGGTATAATAATAGATGGATAAACTTAATGGGGAACCTGAAGCTTCCCCATGCCAAGCTATAAAGGAAATTTGAGAACTATCTTTACAAGTGAATAAGGATGTGACAATAGCTCCAGGCTATCAACTAGTTATGAGGACTGGGACTACATCCGGACATTCTAGAAGGACTATATGGAAAGGTTATACCACCTTAGAAACATTATCAAGTGTAACCTAGTGTAGTGCCTGAAATACTTATACCAGGGCATGCTGAGATGGACTCCCTATTAGCAAATCTGACCAACTGATATATTAAGGTCAAAAATATCAAGTGATCTCATTTTCATTTGGTTCCTATGGACAAGTTAAAATTATCTGTCAAATTTAGTGACTTATCTGAGTTTGGGTTACCAACTGAGGGCCTTGTGGCACATTCTGTAATTCCCTCAGAGTCATTACTGGATCATCAGAATAAAAGAAGGACGAAGCGCTTGATTTGTTTGAATAATACTCCAAAATTATTTCCAAAGATGACCAGTCTTTAGGCTGTGTGAAAGAAGTACCGCATTTTGTTGACACTGGAGACCACGCGCGCTTATTAGAATAAGGCTAATTTGGCATTATTGGGGTAGCAACAAAGTATTCAGAGAAGATCTATAGAAATTGCTGAAAAGTGGAATGAAAGTTTTATTGAAAGACTTGTGATCCATCCCAGTTCTGATCTTAAATAAAAAAGGTGGCTGTAATTGAGCTGTAATCATTTATTGTCACTTAAACGCCAACATGAAAAAAGACTCATACGCGCTGCCCAACATTGAAGATGCTTTGGACCTTTTGGGAGGGGTGAAGTATTTTACCTTGATTGACATTATCTCTGGATAATGGCAAATTGAACTGCCTCAAGAAAAGCAGGTGAAGTGTGAGATAATCGCTATGCAAGGGCTATTTTAACTTATGCGCATGCCACAGGGGCTGTGAAATTCACTGAGGACCTTTCAGCGTGCATTGGACATAACTTTGGGAGACCTTAAATTCTCCTGCATATTGGTGCACCTGAATGATATCATTGTCTTCTCACGGGCGTTTCTCAAACAACTGAAGCACTTTTAACAATTGTTTGAGGTGCTGTGGAAAGCCACTTTAAAGATAAAGCCTGGAAAATGCCATTTTTAAAGAACAATCGGAATTTCTCAGGTTTGTCATAGATACCAAGGGCTTTAGAGCTCAACCTCAAAAGGTGTAGGTGATAAACAACATGCAAGCTCTAGTGAGTATTAAGGATATTCAAGTATTCTTAAGAATGTTAGAATACAATATAAGATTTGTAGAATGGTTCATGAAGATGCTGAGTCCTTTTTTTAATACAAGGAGAAGTTTGTTTTTGCTGGTCAACTGAATGTCAGCAAGCCTTTGACGCATTGAAGACCACACTGAGAACAGCGCCTGTCCTCAGATATCTGGATTTTAGTAGGCCATTTATCATACAAACTGACGCCAATTAACTGCTATTGAGAGTGTGTTATCCCAGGTTGGGATGCTGGGGAAGATTATCCTGTCTCTTACTGCAGCAGGATGCTGAACAAGCATGACCGTAATTATATTGTGACTGAACAAGAGCGTTTGGCTGTGAGCTATTCTTATAAAACAATTTAGAAGTATATTTATGCCACCAAGTTTCAAATAGTGGAGGATCATAGCTCATTACGCTGGCTTCACAACCTCAAGGAGCCTTAAAGACGTTTAGGCTGATGGACTCTGAACTTGATGCGTATGACTACGAAATTATCCATAGAGCTGGAGCGGCACATCAAAACACAGATGGACTATTGCGTCTTCTTATTTTGGCCATCCTGAAAGTATGATCAATGAGCTCTATAAAAAATGTGTACTGTAGGAATACAGCCAATTTTCTTCTCGCTGTTGCTTATACTGCTAGATTCCACAAAAGTATAAATAATATTAAGTTTAAAGCACTAATAAAAAGCTGGATTTTTTAATTTTATTAGTAGCGTAATAAAAAAATGAAAAACAACCCACCTTGAAATCCAACCATTTGGTATTTAAACTGTATTGATGGTCAAGAAGAATTTGAGGATAGGTTTGGAATAGCTTAGACTTGTCCAAATTTGAAAATATGTGGATGCAGCCTATCAAAGCTCGGGATACTTGATCATTTTAGTTGAATGATGGAAGGGGAATTATTATTGGCTTAAACGTACCCATGGGGTAGTGATTTGTAAATTTCAGCCAATCCTCATTTGAGAAATTTATTACACCTTAGGGGACCCCCATCAAGCCTATAAAAGGGGGTGGTCCCCACGTAGGTGCTTTGAAGGACCTGGTTTTGATGGGGGAGTACCAGCTGATGGACACCCCAGGGTCTTCCTCATGGTCAGAGTAATCTGACTGCTTGATTTTGCATTTTTTGCCAATGAAGGATTTGAAATAGTGTTATCCCAATTTGTGGGGTTTCACCAAGAATCAGCCAGGGCCTTATGCTAAAATCAGCGTTCATATTTTTATTCAAATCATTAATAATATCATTGCAAACTTGAAAATGGCTGACATTTCCCCTTTTTGGAAGATTTCGACCCAAAACATTCTTATTTGCAGCTGAAAGTGAAATTATTTGACAATTACTTAAAATTATAAGGACAAGCCGTTTGAAGTATAGAAGGCGATCAAAAAAGCATTGACTGTCACCAAATATAAGAATGGAGTATTGTACAAACTTAGCTCCTGCCAACACCCTACTCTGCCAGCAACTCCAAAGGGCAATGGAACACCTGATTGAGGGTATTCCTATCCCCACTTTCCCTCATGGTTTTGAGGTAGAGGCAAAGTATGAGATTGGGGATCTGGCTTTTGGTGTGAGCCGCGCCTGCATCAATGCAGCAAAAGCCTCTTATTTTGACCCTAATTTTCCTAAAACCTGCTGGCACATCAAGTCATTTACTTGTGTGCCTGCTCTCATCACCTTTGCTGAGCATCAAAATGCTATATACGTTGAGGCGATGGACATCACCAGCCTCATTGTTAAAGTTTTGGTCTTTGTCTGATGGCTGGTTCTTCGTCAGGTATGAAATGCAATTTCAAGCATCTATTGTGTGAAGACAACAAACAGGATGGTGATTAGAACTTAAATTATAGCTTCAGGTTAGTATTTAATTTATATTCCCTGTCATTTTTACTTGGATGATGGCACGCCGCCCTGATCTTACTGATCACAAGTAAAATCTGACTAATACAAAAGAAATTACTAAACACAAAAAAGTTTATAAAATTAAATTATAAACAAGTCTGGTAGTTGAATATATTTATTAGTATCAACTTGAGGGTTATTTATAGGTTTTCTATGTTAACCACTTCTTACCCATGACGTCTCATTTTCAATGGCACTTGGCCACATAAAATGTTTGTAAGAACGTTTACAAATACTTTGACTCAGGGCATCATACTCAGCCTCAGGGTTGGAGTAAACACCATCATTATTCTCAATATGGCACTTCATACATGTCTTCAAAGTAGCCAAACCAATTCACTTTCACATGCAATTAGCAGCACATACCAAGGCAATTCGTATCACTAATTAGTAATTAATTTGATCAAGAACTCGACTGACTAAAACTAATTTTGACTAGACCAACAAAGCCCATGTGCCTGAGTCATTAAATCAAAACTTAAATTTAAGTTTGACCTAACCATTAAAGCCCTTGAGCCCATGTCATCATAGTCAGATATAATTAAGTGAAATTGCTAGGCCGCAATTCCCAAGTTCAGATATACTTAGGATACACCTGAACCATAAATACTGATATCTGATATGATCAAATATCTGACAATTAGGTCCAGTCGATTACTCAACACTCATTAATGAAGAAAACCCACAATTATATCTTTTTATTGCCACACGTGGCTATTGCTCCCACCTCAATGCTATCCGCCTTGGTCCACCAGCTAAAGCCACCGCTGGAAAAAAGCTTTCTCACCTTCTTATATGGCTTCCTAGATTGTTAACTGAGGTGTCATGTTAGGAGTTTTTTATTCTAATAATCTCTTCATTTGGCCCATTTGCAATTAAGATGCGTGGACGCTAACCCTTATGGGTTGGGCACCACTAGTGCTAAAAAAAGTATTGTACAAACTCAAGGCTGAGGAGCAAAGAAGAATTTTAAAACTTTCTAAATGAATAGATATCTTTACTCAGGTCTATAAGGCCTTCAGGCATGGAGGATTGACTAGAGGCTGGATTTAATTTGATTCAATTACTATAGGGATTCCATGAAATATTCTTATCTAAGACATATTTTAAAAATGACATTTTTGCCAAATCACAAAGACAATGAAATCAGATGTGAAATGTTGATTGATCAAAATTGACTGGCCTGACATACAAATTTTAAATTATGTTGTCACCTATTGCCTGTATGTAGATTCGGCAAAATATACATAATTATTGCTATCAACTATCTAATGAAATAGGTGGAAGCAAAAGCAATTTGGGATTTCAGGGCCTTGACTACTGCCAAGTTTATTACAAAAGCTCATTATTTATAAGCATAAATGCCCCCAGAAGATCTTGATGGATAACGGCACAAATTTTTCTGTCCAGATGCTGCAACGATTGAACGATTTTTTCCATCAAAGGAGTGTTATCAACACCATAACATCTGGGGACTAATGGTATGGTAGAACGAATGAATGGAACTCTAGTCAGCACATTGCACAAAAACGCAGCTGCAGAGCCTTCACAATGGCTACTTTCATTAGCTCTATGGTGTTTTCATACAACATTAAACATCAAACCAGCATGAAACACTCTTCATTTTAAAATATGCATGGTAGAAAGTCAGCTCTACCTCCTTTATTATATTTTTCACTCAATCTGACTGAGGCAATTGGCCCTATGATCTATGCTGAGCAAAAAGCGAAGACTTAATCAAGTTGCAATCTGAGGCTCATCAGAACGTTTTTAGCTGAAAAATATTCCAGAAGGACTATGATGACTCTAAACGAGCTATTGTTTCTAAGCTTCATTAAAAGCTTAGTATATTGTGACACTCATACCGCAGGCTGTGCACACAAGTTGGCCTTTCTGTGTAAAGGTCTATTTTATTATAATGGAGAAATCAACTGAAGTCATATAGTGCTTTTCATTCCCGTTTATATCACTATTAGTAACACAATTCTCTGCAAATTATCCAAATTTGACAATCAACCAGGAAAATGAGCAAATTTGTCCGCAACAACACCAATTGGGTGAAAGTGGCCAGCGCGAAAGGCCAGAAGCCCTCCCAACCTGCTGGGGAAAAATGCCCCAGCGGAATGTTGACACACCCTCCCACCAAAAAGGGTGAGCACAGTGCTGCACCCAGAGTTTTGCAATTTCTGCAAAAAATTGGCGCATATACCAAAATAGAACACTCCCAACCCCTGTCCTTCCTTGAGCACAGCCTTAGAATTATGGTCAGCAATACTTCCCTCAAAACATGGGAAAAAATGGGGGCGGCCTTCTCTGCAACTTTCCTGAATACCTACTCTGCAAATTAGAAAAATTTACATAGAGGATGGGTGGACGTCGGGTTCATGTCTGCAAAAGAAGTGGCAGAAGCAGCGAAAGTCATATTCTCTGTAAAAATTAACAATGAAGACCGCACCATCTGTATGGTGCGCACATGATGGAATGAGGCAAATGACCTATTCATCATATTTGACTGACTCCCAAGCACCATGCACCATGATATCCTCACAGATGAGCTCCGCGGGGCCTCAAAGGTTACAGCGTAATCAAACAGTTTAATTTGAGAAATTCCCCCTCCTGCCCCACCTGTGTACAGGGAAGGCAATAGCTATTATAGAGCCTGATCAGGATATGGTAGAGGATATCACCCTCATTCCATGCATGGCGACCATCAACCTCCCCAATGGCAGCATATCTCGCCCCTTCCGCATCACACTGGAACACACCCCACCTATCTGTGAATTCTACTCAGCTATAGGCCACAAAGACCACGCGTTCCCCATCAAGTGCAGGATTGAAGCACACAAATTTTGTGAGGACAATATGGATGAAACAAGCCCAACTTTTGGCAAAACTAAGGACTCCACTTTCGCCTTCTATTGGGGCAAAAGGGCCAACGTCACTTTGGTTGAGCCCATTTCACATAAGGACCATCGTCGCGCATAGACTAACCTCAAGCAGGCCACAAGTTCCATCGAAGAAAAGCTCACACCACAATTTCCCCAGAGCAGATTCAGGTGGATGCCATGACAATGCAGCAGAATAACCAATCATATACCTCACATATAACCCAGTGAAACCAAAACGATTTTTTTGGACACAACCAATAAAACACCTCCAACTACGCTGGAGCAAATCCACCATGCACCACTGTGGATCCTTTCAGCCAATCATGTGTGATCAGCAATGATATGGTTCATGCGCATGATATGGAAGACCATTTCAGCCAATCACAATGTGACAACACTCATGTACAAAACCCAATTTTCCTGACACCTAGTTTCTGCACATCTAGCCCATAGGTAAGTGGCGTAAAATTTTTCGCTGATGGGGAACAAGCCAACCCACGCCAGACCCAAACTCCATGGAGTAATCTGAGCCAGAAAAAACCAAACAAAACCAGTACTATGACCGCCAACCAACACGCTGGAACCAATCTGGCTAAATGGCCTCAAACTCGCAGTATGACATGCGACAAAGAACTGGATGACCTCAGTGGGTCGCCCAGTGTTCCTGATATGTGGACTACCGCAATCACCATAGGGACGCTCAACATTGTGGGAGCCAAGGCCCCCACGTCCCAGGCCAGAAAAATGGCTTTCCTGCACAATATTCATGTGGACATCTTGGCTGTCCAAGAACCCCACTGTCCATTGGGGGAGGAGGAGTCATGGTCAATCATGCTCCTTCTGGACATATCCTTTTGGATGTACCACTGTGGGGTGGTAATTAGAACTAACCATAATCCTCCAGTAAATATCTGAAGCACATTCTCCCACCTGGAGGGATGGCTGCTTCATGTGGATCTCAAGTGGAATGAAGAAACTTTCACTGTGGCGTGTGTGTATTACCAAAATGACTCAAATGAACGCCAATTTTTTTCCAATATCCTCTCAATCCCTTTCCCCAAGGCAACGTTTTTTGCAGGAGGTTTCAACTTCTGGCTTAACACCATAACTGACCGCTGGCACAAGTCTAAGGCTATACCCCGCGGCCACATGGAACTATGCATACTAAAGGCAATGCTGGGCCTGTGTGACACCATTCCCAAACAAGCCCCCACCCTGGCCAACATGGCGAGGCCCCACTACAACAACAACCAACTGGTCTCAAAGACCCAGATTGACCTGATGCTCACCCCTATAGACTTCCATCACCGGGTATCAGATTTTACAACAACAATTATCCCTTTCTCCAACCACCGGATGGTCTCAATAGCATTATCATCCTCAGAAAATTACCAAAAGCCACCAACCTGACACAGAGTTCACCCAAGCACCATCCATCTTCTGGAGCTTAAACTTTGGATCAAGAGGGTGCTAACAACACAGCAAGAAAGATGACCACCCAACAGGAACCCTATTGCTGAGTGGGAAGTATTCAAGGCTCAAGCAACCAAGAAAGCCTGCCACCTGAACTCCAGAAAAACAGCTGTGATGTCCGCAACAATCAACAAGGCTATCATAAAGCTTCTGCACTTAGAAAACAACACACCTCGCAAAGGATACAGCCCCCAATGGGGCCACCTGTGGTTCCAGCTATCTAAACAGGTAAACTCCTTCTTTAAAAACACCAGCACTACACCGAAGTATGCTACAAATCAAAATACATCCTAACTGGCAAAACTCACACGGCTCAATTCTTCCACTATTTTAAATCAATTTCAACTTTGGCGACTTGCACACAGGTCCACCGAACAGATGACACACTGGCATTCACACCATCCAAAATATTGGCCAAATTACACTGATTTTACACCAACCTGTACATGGCAGATTTTGTATCACCTAGAGAAATTGAAAATTTTTATCATCCGCTAATATTGACAATATAGCTGATCAACCAGACCTTGTCGCACCCATCAAAAAAGATGAACTATGGGAGGTAATAAGATCAACTCCGCGCAACAAGTGCCCTGGGCCTGATGGCCTACCATATGAATTTTTCAAAAAAATATTTTGACTATATCGCACCAATACTACTGGCAACTATGAACAAGTGCCTGGAGGACAAAACCCTTCTACCTGGCGGCCAAGACGCATATGTGGTCACACTATTCAAAAAAGGAAACCAGGCAGACCTAAACAACTGGCGTCCAATCGTTTTCACCAATACTGACACCAAAATACTAACTAAGATCTTAGCTAAGCGTTTTGGTTGCATTGCTCAGACAGCCCTTTTCCCCCATCGGTTTGGCTTCATCCCAAATCGCTCAATTTGGGATAACATCCACACAATTGCCAACATCTGCCAAGCTAACCCAACAGGCGCCCTTGCTTTCCTGGACCAAAAGAAAGCATATGACCGAGTGCACTGGGGTTACCTAAAACAGTGTCTAAAGGCTTTCAAACTACCACCCCGTTTTATAAACTGGGCGCCCCTCCTAACGCGCTCAGCCAGGTTTGCAATCAGAGGCCCAGGTTTCCTAACCAACACCATCACCCCCCAAAGGGGCCTCAAACAAGGTGACCCGCTTAGCCCCCTACTATACAATTTTACCCTTGACCCTCTCCTCTGCATTGTAAACTCAAAGCTCATTGGAATCAGGTTGGAGGGACAACTACCAACCAAAATGCTCGCCATTTCTGATGACTGCGTCGTTGGAGTCTCAGACAATAGGGATGCCAGGGCGATTGAGCGCATTATTCACCATTATGAGTCAGTGAGTAACGCCATGATGAACAAATAGAAAACAGAGGTAAATGTTATGAAAAATTTAGTTTGAACTGGGCCTCACCCTCCCACCACCACACAAACCAACCAAACACACATCCAACCACACAACAACAATCCAAGCCAGTAAAACCACTGTGTTTACCCTTTGCACACCACCCCGCCACCAACTCAGTCCGTCATCTGGGCATATGGCTCGAAGCTAGTGGATATGCACTTGACACCATCAAAACCAACATTTTGGACAACATCACAAAAAGAATGACATGTATGCGGAGGAGTAAAGCTAGTTTAACCGGAAGAGTTGTGTTAGCCAACTCCCTGATCTTGTCAAAGTTATGGTTTGCTGCCCACGCGGTTCCCTTCTCCTCCAACTTTACCAACGCAGTCTACAAGTTCCTGCAGAACTGGCTGTGGTCTGGATACCGCGCACCAGTCAGGCTGGAGACCATGTACGGCCCACGGAAGAAAAGTAGGATGGGGCTGCTCAACTTCATGGAATGAGCAACGCAAAATCTTCTTCATGGGTAGCTCTCACAACGTCACTCAACCCACCATCCCCCCACTGGGCTAAGGAAGTTCAAACCAACTTCTCAAGGGCACTACATCTGAGGTCCCCCTCAACCCTGCAACTCTGATGAAGTACCTTGCAACACATCCAACTGCCACCAGACCACACAACACCAACCAATATTTCAAACGCATCCTGTACAACCTAAGACAAGGGGATTAAAGCTTCTCCTATGCACATCAATATGAAGACATTCACCTTCAAACTGGTTACATGCAACTCCACAGGTGACAAATGGTGACTAACGCGCCTGCCTCAATACCATCCTTTCCTCTATCCCAGATTAACTACCTAGACTACCAAGATGTCCCATATGACTTGCGCACTCAAAATCAGGTGTGGGACCTCGTCATCTGCCCCCTCTTACCCCCACAAGTGTGCTCCACAGTGTGGCGCTACATGCGCCGTACGTTTAGAACAGCTGACCGCACCTTCTCAATGTTCAAGACATGCGCCATCTGTGGCGGACCCAACACACTAGCACACCGCCTGGAAGAGTGCCCGCCGTCCGCGCATATCTGGGCCAACGTGGTGCACTTGTTTCAACAATCACCATCAACTAAATTGTGACTATCCCGCAATATCCTGGCACTCAACATGGCCTCGCCTATCCCCAAGACGCTAAGGGCTCTAATTGTGAGTATTGCAATATGGTCCATTCACACAATTACCCTCAATGCTTTCAACGGGATCCTCCACAATTTCAACCAAGCCATTGTCAGGTTCCACAGCCATTTGGACTGACCTTTTTCCAAGCCTGGCTGTTCATATCACTTTAACACAAATGGAATAAACGGATGGGCAACTGGATTCCAATCTGGTTCCTTCGTTATGACATTGAAAAACTCACAGTCTCCATAGGCGGTACACCTTACTAGCCCCTGAGCTGTCATGCCACTTAAGGTCTAGTCATCCACCACCCGTGGCTCCTAGCCACACCCAAGTGTGCCAAGTCGTATCTTTTGAGTTACATTGTTCTGCGCTCTCTTCCCTTTTCTGTTTTCCGTTTTCCTCTTCCCTACATATAGGATGTGTCTGTCCCCTAGTCGGCCATCCTCAAATAAATAAAAACAGAAGTCATATATACCATTATAGATCAAGGTGGTCAGCTAAAAATCAAAGTTTATTCTAAGCTCCTTCGTCCATATCATAAAGAATAAAAATAATTTTGTACTTATATAAAAAAAAAAAGAAGATAAAAAGTAAGACTATAAAACTTAAGAATGATTAAATCAAATACATGAATTTTAAAGCTACGTTGCACTGGGGTTGGATGACTCTTATTTGGAAGGGGTTTAGAGTGAGATTAAATGGATATAACCTGTAGAAGAGATATCAAAGGCAAATGCCTAAATTAACCATATCTTGCAGCATGGACGTGCTGAATTTTAGGAAGACACGTTTATCCTGGGCTGAGAGGCTATTGATGTAACGCATGTATTTTTAAGATTTTAAAATTGGACATCATGACCAAGAAAGAAGAATACTTTCCACTTTTATCCAGTCAAGATGAGGACGTGTTGATTGATTGACTGGACTTGAGTCATTGGTGATTAAGACTGTGATGTATCCTAAGTACATCCAGATCTTGAGAATTTTGGCTTAGAAGTTCCACTTATTAATATCTAACTTGATAAATTGGGCTCAGGGTCTTTATAATTAAGTTAGAACAAAAAATAGCTGACTTAATGACCCAGGATCATAGACTTTGCTGGTCTATGTTGAAATTAGTTTTAACGTTGATTGTGTTTATTATTAGTATAATTACTAATTAGTGATATTAAATGCCATGGTATGTGCTACCTTTGAATGAGAGGAGCGGCGGTTTAGCTAATTCCAGATTTGTCAGAGGAAGTGCTGTCTTAAATAATTGCAAGTAAGACACTGTTCATGAGGCGGATCAAGGTTACAGCAGAACGCCTAATAGTTTGTAGACCCTCTGAAGTTCTCTATCATAATCCAATGATTAAGTGGCGATGTGAGGCAAGGTGTCATGGGTAAAGTTGCAGGAAACATCAAACCTATAAATTCTCTCTAATTTGAGAAAAATAAAAAATAATCTTTCAGTCCAATAAATCATTTGATAGCTTAAGATACAAACTTGGTCTATTCGTTACTTTTCATTGCATCAAGGTGAAAAATTATTTGTGGTCATGTGGTCAGGGCAGAGAGCTGTTGTACATTTAAATGACAGGAGAGTACATCCTTGAAGTGTTATCAATAAGGAGTTTAAATCTTAATCCTTATCACCGTATGGTCCATTGTCTCCATAAAATAAGCGTTTGTAAAACTGACTTATCTCAGAAGTAGAACCAGACCATTGAAATATTGAAAAACTTCAACAGATGTGATATTAATAGATTGCGATGAAATCCTGACACTTCTGATTAGCAATTGGGATCTAATTTTTCTTTTTAATAGCCTGGGTAAGGTCCTTCTTAACTTTACAGTTTATAAGCCTCTAACCATTGTTCATTAAGCATGTGTTTTAATCTCTAGGTCCTATAGTTGTTACTAAAGGATTTAAAACCACTTTCTATATTAACAAACCAGCTCTTAATCTTTGTGACAAAACACCCAAGATTTCCTACATGAAACAATTTCTGATTATTGCGCTGTGTGGAGAATTAATTATTAGTATAGTTTCAAATAAGAGATAAGTTAGTTTACATATAGTAGACAAACATATAGATATATCTCAAGGCATCTATTATCCATATTGATTTTTAAATTTAAATTTTATTTGATGTGGGCTGACACGGGGATGATACTTCATTGTATAAGGGAATCAATGAAATGGGAAAGAAGGATAAACCCCAGAAACCCACCATGCACTGCGTATGATAGTCCAGAAACTCCATGGACCACTTTTGCTATTTGCTATCTTGGTTTGGGGCATTGGCGTGCAATGCCAACACAGTCAATATCATCCCCTACCCAAAGTTCACCTACCAGGATCAAACTCAGGGAGGCAGTGGTAGAGATTCCATACTCTACCACTGGGGTAACCTCCCCTTATTATTTTTATTCAATTTTGTATTTGGGGTGGGACAACCTGGAGTTGATACTGCAACAATGATGGGAAGTGAAGAAAATGGGAAAGGAGAGTAAAATTTGGAAAACCTCCATATGCAGTGCATGATAGGACAGGAACTCCATGGACCTCCTTGATATTTGTTATCTTTGTTTGGGGCATTGGTGCGCAACGCCAACACAGGTATAATTGTCCCCTACCCAAAGTTCATCAACTAGAATCAAACTCAGGGAGGCAGTGGTAGAGGGTCCTTCCCTCATTTATAATATCTAGATTGCCTCATTTATATTTCATCTTACTTTGTTTTTAGTTCCACCCTTTTAGGTATAGTACTATAATAAAGTAATATTAAAAAATCTAGCTGTAATCTAGTTATTATATATTAGATTTTAGGCTTTTGGTTATGCGCACAGGTGCGTTTTTCACCTAAAAACCAACAATTATTTGCAGGAGAAGTTGGTTCTCAACTGCAGATAATAAATAGGGGCTATTGACCACTTTATTATTAAAAACATATAAACCTCAACTAAGATAAAATACCGTTTTTATAGGTTTTATTAATAGAAAACAGAGCGTCAAGAGGTGAACCCTCTTAATAAGTTGATGTTAGTATTTAAATGTCAAGGCTCAATGTTTGGATTGCTTAGTAATTTCTGAATCAGGAAATATTAGGATTTGGCCTATCAGATCTATTGATACTTGCCTTTCTTTAATGCGAAGACAGATGGTGAAGTGACAGCTGGGAAGATGAACCCATGAGATAAAAATTAATATTTAACCATTCAGAAGGCGGGAAATAATTTTCATCTTGCTGGGGCCCCTCCTTTAATATAAAAGGGGCCAGTCTTTGCAGGGTAGATTGTACTAAATTAGACATGGCCTTGGGAGGAGCCTACAATGGACTCCAACGAATTTGCATATAGTTGGTGCAATTTGATTACCCAAACTCATGGCATTTGCCTGAGAAGTACTAATAAAAATGTTACCCCAATTATAGGAGTTTCACCGGGATCAACCAGGGCCTTTTGGCCAATCTTATCATCAATAACCTTTGAACCACTCTTTTTTATACATCAGACTTAAAATTGTCCAACATCACCCCTGTCAGAAAGTTGATATGACTGGACAATACGCTACCCATATTGGCGGATCAGAGGGGGATTGAGGCAAGTCTTGAGATATATGAAAAAGTGATACTTGAATTATAATTGAGCAAAATGATGACATTCAGCAAATTGAGAGGATTTATGCCAAGATTCAATACAAATGAGAGTAATTCAAAAAGGGAAGAAGAATAGAAGATTACCAAGCTGAGGATGCATCCAGCTGGGGGAACTGAGGTATAAAGAGTCTCACAGGATATAAAAGGGGGTAGTCTTTTTATGAGGGAAATGAGAGCGCAGAGAAGTCTGCGATTTATATTAAAAATAAAGGTAGAAATAAGGGGCGATAGATCCGGATATTTTATCAAGTTTTATTAAGAAATCAGCAATCCTTATATCATCTAATTTGGTTACTCAGTGGCTAATACCCTGTGCAAATCCAACTCAGCAGAATAAAGCCCAGATGCCAAGCATTAACAGTGGTGCTCACTACAGGGGGCCACTAAGCAACTGTAGTTTGGTAAAATAAACAATAAAATACAATGACAAGTCATTCATTCTAACATAACCTGATTGGATTCAGGGCGCGGTATGCTGAATAAGCTCAGGAGAACCTAACCCTGAACCAACATTATTCACTGTTATCAAACCAGGAGATGATGAATTTATGATTCAGTTGCAATTTGAGAATTGCCTGAAGCTGACGACCAACCAACAAGGATGCTCCACAAATGTGACTCCCCAACAACTGAGAAATATTATGGAATGGCTGTTGCACTGATATCGCCTATATGAGGATGAGACTGGGGAAAATGCCCTGAGTCTATCTATAACCAACGCAATCAAGAAAATTGATATATGCTGTACATGTCTTATTTGGACGCAACTACTATGGGGTTAGCTTGCCACCTTGGTACCCACGGAATTAGGGAATATTTAGCCACTTATGTGCAAACTTCGATTTGCCATCTACTGTGTGTTCTGGCTCATCATAATATTGAAATCAGAGATGTATTATGGTTCGCACAAGCTCAGCAGCATGATACTCACCTCCTGCTCAACTGCCTCAATCGTTTATTTTTGGAAATACAAGGGGCGATGGCACAGATGGAAAAACATGTTGGGGACATCTGCCATCGATTGGACATTCTGGTAGCACAGTTAGATTTGGAATTACCTCTAGTAATAAGAGAACTGCTGGATTATCATGGCCTATCAGCGGAATGGATTCAGGACATAACAACCTTGGGGAATAATACTGAGTGCTTTATGATGGAGCTAGCCAAATGGGTGGAAGCTCTTGAAGCCGTGATTGCCCAGCTCAAGGAAAGAATGACCCTGATGAAACAGCAAGTAGTGGCCCAAGTCAGCTCTCTATTGACATAAGTAAACCAACTTTGTATCAAATGCTAACCCAGCGAATGACAGATAATGAACTTATCCTTTGGTTGTGTCTCCCAAGTATCTCCAGCTTATTTATAAAGTTACACAACTGTAAGTCATTAGTCAGGCTGAGTGCCAACGAGCACTTTCTCTTCCGATTGGTGAGATAAGAGAGTATGTGGACATGTAAGAGACCCTTGATACCCTTCAATGGGCCAATGAAGAATCAGTATGGGAACAATCCTCCCTGGTTAACCAAATAAACGATGACAATCAACAAGTGGAAAATGCAAATCAACAGCAAACCCACCTGCAGAATATAATCAAAGAGTTCTTTCACAATTACAAGCTTTGGAACAAAAACTGAATGAAGAAAGGGAATTCCGCTGGAAATTGTAACATCAGTATGAAACGCTGCAACAGCAATTTCAGGATGGATGGTGTAAATGTTATCTAGTTAAAGCGGAGCAGTTGATCAATTAACAGTTCATTGGGCGTACCAGAGCTGGGGGGAATGGGGAAGTTAGTGGTGACTCAGCGGAAGAATGTTATGGATCAGCAAACAAATATCCATCAGGCGGTATGATGGACCCCCGCATGACACCACTTCTCCCAATTCCTTTTTGATGGGTTCAAGTTCATCTGGCTGGCTGTATGATAGTGCACAAAGTGATGGTTCCCATAGTCACTCCAAAAACAATTCGCCTGCCCCTTGCAGCCAGAAACTAGAGCAAAGCAAATTTGTTTATATCAAAAAATTACCCCCTTTCAGTCATGACAGGAACCTACACAGTTACTTTAAATGTCCCAACTCGCTGTGGAAGGGGCTACCAAATAATGAAAAGCAAAATTGTTGCTGTCAGCCTTAGATGTGATAAGCGCTGATCAAGTGACCTGCTATCTTCCAAATAGCTCAGTATCTTATGCACAAGTAGAAGCGATCGTTATCCAGCTGTTCAGGGGTGCTACCAAGATGTCCCAATGGAAAGCCGAATTTATGACCATACAGTTTCACCAAAATGAGACCCTGTCAGAATTTGCTATGAGGTTTTTGACGGAAGCACACGTCCTACTTAAGCTAATATTTTGACCACTGAGGATGTAGGTATAGCAATGACGGCAGCTGTCAAACCATATCAGGAACTATATAATGCTATGTCTCACATGTTGGACAGCAATACTGGACTTATTCGAATTGTGAATGCCTTATGTCAACTCTCCACCACGAACAACGCCCCCAACATAGCCCAAAAAATCTCTGTTGCCCCCACTCCAACCCCTTCAGGATATAGGCCGCAGTGACTGAGTTATCAGCTACTGGAACATATTTGTCCCTCATATGAGTCAGTGGACCCTTTTCGGCTCATGTACACTTTCCCCAGTTTGTCTGCAACCTTGGAACCTTATTAGTGTGATGGATGGGGTATCTGAACACTGCCACAAAGCAGTTAGGCAAGAGTGCCCAGGTAAGTGCCCACAGGCAGGATTAATCCTGCTATGGAGATGTCCCTAATCCGACTATGTGGGAACCACTTTACTAAGAAATCTTGGGCTACAGTCAGGACTATGCTGGCGCTCAGCAGGAGGGTTTGACCCCCAGAGAGAGCATATAAAGACTGAATAGCTTTATCGAAGTATGAGCTGCTGTCCATGTGTGGTTTCCCCTATGGCCTCAATAAACTAATTTCCAATTTTGAAAATTTACTTTTGAAATTTATTAAGTTTATTTAATATTCTAGAGACAAAAGTGCTTTACACAGTTTTGGCAGCTCAGATTATACTGAGCTAGGGGGAAGAGTGGGTCTTGTTCTCACGGAGTCTGTGGGCATCTTCTCAATGACAGGTATAACTTGAGGACCTAGACCCTCGATTCTGTTGTTGAGGCCCACTCTCAAACTAGGACTGGGTACCCTTGGGGTTGCAGAAACTTTTCCACTTTTATTTTTAAGCTTCAATTTGTTCTCAAAGCCTGGGCCATTCTCTTCTCCATATTTTTCAATATTGCCAACTGGGGTTTGGTGGCATCTGATTGGCCAGAGTGCCATTCTTGAGGGTTATCCTCCTTTCCCCTTTTGGTAATAATTTGTTTGACGGCATCTGGTTGGCCAGAGCGCCATTTGCAAGGATTTTCTTCCTTGTTGTTGCTTTTGAGGACCCCAGGTTTGGCCACACCTGAATGGCCGGAAATTTGAGTCTGGTCCGCTCCCTCATTACTCCATTTGGGAATATTTAATTTAGTAGCATCTGGTTGACCAGAGCGCCATTTTTGGGGCTTTCCTTCCTTGTCAGCCTTGCGATTTATAATTTGCTTCAATTTTAGGGCATTTGATTCATCAGATTGCCATTTACAAAAATTGTAGCTGTTAAGCCCCTCTCCCTTGGCCTCGACTATCGCCCTAGGGAAGACTAGGGCAATGTGATGGTCAGGCAACGCCTTGACTGTTACATCACCCCCCAAAATGAGAGCCTCCTCCGATTCCAGAACTCCTCCACCTTCTGCGGGCAGTTTCTGCAATTTTGGAAGTCTTCCAGGCGGACTCCTCCACCGGGTAGCCTACTCATTTGACTATATACTATCATTTTTTTTGAGAGATTTTCATCTCCAGGATTTCCTCCACCTCATTCTCCGCCTCTCATGGGTTTTCCAAGTGGACTGTCTCTTTTTTCTCTGGAAGAGGGCCTTCAAACTTCTTCAGTTGTGAGACATGCAGTACTGGATGCACATGCAATCCCTTGGGAACTCCAGTTTGTACGCCACTTCATTTACCTAATGGAGAATTTTGAATAGGCCCAGGGCGACTGGTCCAAATTTCCTGCAGCTTGCTGAAACTGAATATTTTTTTGCATTGATCATCACTAGGTCTCCTTCCTTTAGCACCGGGGCCTCAGATTGTGAGTGTCTGCCTTCTTCTTATGCATCTCTATCACTTTGCTTAAATTTGCACATAAGGTTTTCAGGTTTTCCTTCATTTCTGATGCCAGGTCATTTGCCTCTGGGTTTGGACCTCTGGGGTGGGTTTCCACCATCTTCAGGTGGAACCCGTAGCTCGCCATAAAGGGTGACATTACCGTTGATGAATGTGCTAAGTTATTATAAGAAAATTGGGCTAGTCTCAGCCAGTCCGTCCAGCGTTCCTATTATGTAGTCATGTATCATTGCAGATACTGCTCGAGGACTTGGTTAACTCATTCCATCTGGATGTCCAACTTCAGGTGGTAAGCTGAGGATCTGCACGGTTTAATCTGAAGTTTTTGAGTATGTGTTGCCAGAATCAGGCAATGAATTGTGGGCCTTTATCCAATACTATCTCCTCTGGTAGGCCATAGTGGGCGAACACCTTGTCAACAAAGATATCCTCCATGCCCTTTGCTGTAATATTGGAGTTACACGAAAAAGAATTCCGCGTACTTGGTCATTTTGTCTACTACAACCATCACAGCATCGTACCCCTTTGTTTTTGGAAACCCCATTATGAAATCCACACTCAGTGAGGACCATGGCATATCCGCATTCTGGAGGGGTTTGAGTTTTCCCAAAGGCTTCTGCCTAGCATGCTTAAACCGGGTGCATGTTACACATTTTTGGATGTACTCCCTCACAGCGCTTGGCATCCCAGCCAGGAGTAACTCTGGGCCAGGAGTTCTATGGTTTTCTTGTTCCCAGGGTGTCCCGCCAAGGGGTGGTCGTGGAAAGCCCTTATCTCCTCCTCCTGGAGCTCACAGCTGGGCAGCCATGGGTGCCCTTTGTGGAGAATAAGGCCTTTCCTTTTGCAGAAATTCCTATGTTGCTCATTCTCCACCCCCTCCTCCAGGTCCTTCCACAATGTGGCCCCATAATTTGAGCTTCGCTGGGCGGCCCAGAGCTTTTCCTTCAGTTCCTGGGTGGCATTCTGGATGATGGTGAACACATTTGAGGGCAACATAGTTGCAGTGTTGTATGCATCCAGCTCCTCCTTCGGGAAAGACTTTCCTGGGTCCATGCTTAGGAGATATGGGATGAGGTTGCTTTCTCCCGGCTTGTACACAGTCCTGAAGTCATAAGACGCCAGCTCTAGGTGCCACCTGGCCTGGTGCTGGTTCATGAGCTTTGGACTCTTGTAAAATTTGAGGGCGCGGTGGTCCGTTCTGATGATGAAAGGGTGTCTGGCGTAGAGTAAGTGATGCTGCCATTCCTCCAAGGCTGATACAATCGCTAAGAGCTCCTTGTCATACACAAGATAGTTCGTCTCAGCGGGCAGCATTTTCATGCTAAAATAGCTTACAGGATGGTCTACCCCATATTCCCTCTCTTGCAGCAGAACTGCCTCAATCGTGAAGTTGGAGGCGTCAGTCTTCACTATGAAAGGGCGGTTGTCGTCAGGGTGAGCTAGTACTGGTGCCTTCATGAGGCTCTCATTGATGATTTGGAAGGTTTTCTCCTCTTCTTCTCCCCAATGGAACGGCACCTGCCCTGTCAGATGGGTTAAGGGTGCCGCCGTCTTGGAGAGGTCTTTTGCAAACCTTCTCAGGAAGTTCACCACGCCCAGGAAGCTTCTAACACCCGTTCTATCTTCAGGGGCCGACCACTTCCTCGCTGCCTTCAGCTTGTTAGGGCATATGGCTGTTCCCCTTTTGAAGACTACGTTCCCCAAGAAGGAGACAGAGTCCTTGTAGAACTCACATTTTGATGGCTTCAAGCGTAGGTCCGCCTTGTTGAGGGCTTCCAGAACTCTCAGCACATCGCTTTTGTGGTCTTCTTTGGTCCTGAAGAACACAAGAATGTCATCCAGGTATGTCACACAACAGATCGCAATCAGGTTTCCTAAGGCGTTGTCTATGGTACGCTGGAATACTTCTGGGGCGTTCTTGAGGCCAAAAGGCATCACTTTGTACTCAAAGACCCCTAAGTGGCACTTGAAAGCTGTATACTGTTGTTCTGCGATTACAGGAACTTGGTTGAACGCATCAACCAGGTCCAACTTGGTGAAAACCTGGCTACATGAGATCATCTGGGAGATAGTCTCCATCAGAGGATGGGGTAGGGGTCAGACTCAGTTATTGCGTTCAGCCGCCGATAATCCACACATGGGCGAAGCTCGCCACTTGCTTTTGGGACTAGGAGTATTGGTGACACCACTGGCGATTTGGAGGGAACGATCATCCCACGCTCTAGCATTTCCTTGACATAGACCTCCAGAGCAGCCTTCGCCTTCAGGTTCAATGGGTAGATGGGACAACCCTTGGGGAACTCCGCGTCCTTTCTGAACTTGAAAGTGAAAGGAAAAGGACCATTTGGGGTGGTGGAGGGAGCTTGGTTCTTCTGGAACAGGTGGGCATATGTGCGAAATTCGTTGGGAATATCCACCCCTGACTCCAGCCCAACTACTGCGTTCACCCCAGGCTTCCCTCCGCCAGTGGTGAAGAAATCTAGTGCCACTGGAGGTTGGTTCCTGGGATGTAGCAAGACCAGGCGCTCCTGCAGTTTGAACTGAGAGGAATACTTGTGCCACCACTGCATTCCCAGGATTATGGGATGTGGATATATTTTTAATAGCACTAAATGATTCTTGGAAGGTGTGAGGCCCCTGCCGCAGAAGCACCTGGGTTTTGAACTTCCAACTGCCAACCGTTTTTGAGGTGTCTGTAAGCGTCACGGCTCCCTTCCATTCCATCTCCAGCCTCATTTCTTTAGCTAACCTGTAGTCCAGATAGTTGTCCTAAGCTCTGGTGTCCACCAGTGCCCAAAGTTGATCCTCCCTCTTCCCCTTTCTTTCCCAAAGCTGTAACGAATAGGGGACGTAGAGATAAGACGAGTTATTTCCTTTATTGATAGTAGCAACGC
Organism: Massospora cicadina; assembly: GCA_022478985.1. NCBI lineage: Eukaryota > Fungi > Entomophthoromycota > Entomophthoromycetes > Entomophthorales > Entomophthoraceae > Massospora > Massospora cicadina. The sequence continues at coordinate 73,430 of JAKSZP010009349.1, read as the reverse complement.
GCGTGGGAGTAGGGCGGAAGTTGTAGGAGGGACTGGGGTTTCCTCTCTGGAGTTCTCCAAGGTGTTTACCCCATTAGTGGAGCTGGAGGGCAATCCCTGTGAGGTCTCCTGCGAGGGGCTGGAGACTGGCTCTGACTCAGCTCGGCTGCCATGGAACTTCCCATGTTGTACCCCAGGATGGGATTTCGCCTGAGCTAACACTAGTTGGCCCTCCACCTGGGTGCAACTGAAATTTCCTCATCGAGGGTGGCTCCCAGGCGAGTGGCAGCCATGCCAGTGAGTATATCAGTGCGGAGATTATGGCGGAACATCCGTGCAATCAGGGTAGAGGTGACCTTGGCTGCCTTAGCCAAGGGGCGGTACACCTGGGCGTACTCCATGACTGACATCTTTCCTTGAGTGAGGTTTAGGAGGGCGGACACGATGCATCTTGGGAGTCATTTGGTGTAGCTGCTCTCTCAACCAGCTGGAGACATTCATCAAGGTGGGAGGGAGCACCAACTGGGCTTCCAGTAGCTCAGTGAACCAATCCGCTAGGTTTCTGGGAAGGGCGGTCACTATTTGGGTAATCTGGAGGGACACTGGGGCCGTTCCTCCTGAGGCCATGGTCAGCTGGGCCTGAAGCTTCACATGAGAGAATGTGGCGTGTAGGGTGCTCAGCTCCCCAGGGGTGAGGGCCTGTCGAAATTCAAATGCAGGCTGGTCAAATTGAGAGTAGACGTGGACATGTCCTTTGAAGGGAAGGAAATGGGCGACTTCTCTTAAGAGGAATAGGAGAGAGAAGATGACCATCAGAAACGTGGTTGGGTGTTTGTACCATGCAGGCAAGGCACGCTCTGACGGCTTATCCACCATATTAAGAATAAAGACATCAAGTTGAATGAGTTTCGTCTAATGTGATGGACAGGGTCTCTGAACATTGCCACAAAGCAGTTAGGCAAGAGTTCCCAGGTAAGTTCCCACAGGCAGGATAATCCTGCTATGGAAATGTCCCTAATCTGACTATGTGGGAACCACTTTACTAAGAAAGCTTGGGCTACAGTCAGGACTATGCTGGCGCTCAGCAGGAGGGTTTGACCCCCAGAGAGAGCATATAAAGACTGAATAGCTTTATCGAAGTATGAGCTGCTGTCCATGTGTGGTTTCCCCTATGGCCTCAATAAACTAATTACCAATTTTGAAAATTTATTTTGAAATTTATTAAGTTTATTTAATATTCTAGAAGACAAAAGTGCTCTACACAGTTTCGCCAGCTCAGATTTATACTGAGCTTAGGGAAGAGTGGGTCTTGTTCCCCACAAAGTCTGCGGGCATCTTCTCAATGATGGGTATAACTTGAGGATCTAGACCCTTGATTACATTGTCAAGGCCCACTATCAAACTAGGACTGGGTACCCTTGGGGTTGCAGAAACTTTTCTGCATTTATTTTTTGGCTTCAAATTTGTCCTTGAAGCCCAGGCCGTTCTCTTTGTACATATTCCTCAATATTGCCAAATGGGGTTTGGTGGCATCCGATTGGCTAGAGCGCCATTCTCAAGGGTTATCCTCATTGCCCCTTTTGGTAATAATTTTTTGGCAGCATCTGGTTGGCCAGAGCGCCGTTTGTAAGGATTTTCATCCTTGTCATTACTTTTGAGGACCTCGGGTTTGGCCACACCTGATTGGCTGGAAATTCAAGTCCAGTCCACTCCCTCATCACCATATTTAGTAATATTCAAATTGGCAGCATCTGGTTGGCCAGAGCACCATTTACAAGGATTTTCATCCTTGTCAATACACTTTTGGGCGTTGAACTCGGCTGCAACTGGTTGGCCAGAAATTTTTATCTGAGGGTTCAATCCCTCATTGCCACATTTAGGAATATTAAATTTGGCGGCATCTGGTTGGCCAGAGCGCCATTTTTGAGGCTTTCCTTCCTCGTCAGCCTTGCAATTTATAATTTGCTTCGATTTCAGGGCATTTGATTCATCAGATTGCCATTTACAAAAATTGTAGCTGTCAAGCCCCTCTCCTTTATCCTCGACTATTGCCCTAGGGAAGACTAGAGCAATGTGATGGTCAAGTAACGCCTTGACCGTTACAACTGGCAACTTTCAACCTGGTCCTTCTGCCCCAAACTTTATGCACAAACCTTTTATGAACACTTGCTTCCAGTGCGGACAAAGAGGGCTTTATCGGCCAATTGCCCTAGCAAACCACAAGTGTACGCAATACCAACTCAGAAAGTTGATCAGGGAAAAGCTTGAGCGGAGTAGAGATGGGACGCTCTATCTCCACTAAGTCCAGTTCACTTATTCTAACAATTCCCAAACATCTTTTTGGGTAGAAATTAAACCTCAATCATATAATTTGTTATACCAGCAGCTTTTGTTGAATACCCCTGCTTCCACTTCCTAGAGTAAAATTTCACCCCATCAGGCCAATTTCCACCAAGATATGCAGAAGCCATATGCGTGGCAGATCCTGAAACTGACTGGCACCAGCAACATGGATCCTTCACCGAACATTGCCCCTTTAGTAGGGGTTAACGTAGCCATTCTGGTGGATAAAATCACTAGTGAGTAACCTCAGGCTGGCAAGGGAATTTCTTCCTTTTTGAGTAACACAAAGCCCTTAAACAAACAAGTAATAAACACTGATGGTTCTTTGTACTCAGAATGTACTTATTGCAATATATTTGTTCAAATCACAAAAATCCTTGCTATCATAAAATGGTAGCAACTGTTAACATAGTCTCCACCCAGTTGGTGGCTAAACTTATGTTAAAACCAGATGTGGACCATTGAATAGTATACAGGACCGCAGGAACACACAGCACTGTGTAGGAAGGAGCATATAGTACATTGCCTTTATGGTTCAGCTCTGTCCAGGTGCCTCTCTGGTGGTGGTTTTGCCAAATAACCACTATGATATGTTAATCAGCACGGCTTTCATGAGGAATTTTGGCGTTGTGATAAATATGGCGGATAACACTTACTATTTTTGGTCAACAGATTCCAGTATATTTTCCTCTGGTGGAATCCCAATGGACCCAGTACACTCCAGTCAGATCAATCTAGCATACAGCATCAGAGTGATTCCTGTTCAGTATTTGTGACTGAGTCAGTGGACCAGGATCCTTCCCAACTAGATATACGAGTACAAAGGGATCCAGCTTTGAGCAATGCGCGCTTTAAGCCTACCATCTGGACACCAGAGCATAGTAGGGACTGGGCTTGAAATCGATGTCCCTAAGGGGCTTTATGGAGAAATTATGGCGCCTCACCTGCACTCGCAGCTCAAACCACATGTGGCTCCAGGGTTACTGCTACCTGGGAATGGGGAGGTGAAAGTGCTTCTAGCAAATTTACAGAAGAAGACAATAATAATCTCGCGGCACCAAGTAGGTGGCTTACCTACACTTAGTCCCTATAGAGGAAGTTCATTGTATTCATGATTTTGGCTCATGGGAGGATCTCAAACTACCAGCGCGTTCCTCATTCAGCATACTTACCATGGTTCCACGGAAAGCGCTCATGGGACTATCAGTGGATCAGCAAGATAAGGCCAGGGCAATATTTGAAAAGTATTGGGATATTTTCGCAAATAACATCCATGACTAGGGGTGCGCTCAAGGGGTGGTACATCGGATAGATATGGGGGATCACCCTCCCATTTGATCTCAACCTATTAGATGTTCAAAAGTGGCGGAAGAGGTTGTCTCCAATGATGTTGATAAACTTATTGAGCAAGGAATGCTAGAGCCGTCAAACAGTCCGTGGGCATCACCTGTGCTCATCATAAAGAAAAAGGATGGCTCGAATTGGGTGGTTATTGACTATCATAAACTCAATAATGTAATGAAGAAGGATTCCTACCCTCTTTCATGGATTGATGATGCATTAGACCGATTGGGTGGGTGAACTATTTTTCTGCCATGGATCTGATCTCAGGGTACTGGCAGATCGAATTATCATTAGCAGAACAGAAGAAATGTGCAATCATCACCTCAAGAGGGTTGTTCCAGCTGACTCACATGCTGCAAGGGTTGTGTAACACCCCAGCTACGTTCCAGCGTGCCATGGATATAATTTTAGGTGATTTAAAGCTGTCCTGCATCCTAGTTTACCTTGATGACATCAATGTGTTTTTGCGGACATTTTCTGAGCATCTGGCCCGCTTGGAGCAAGTGTTTCAGCGCCTCACCGCTGCTAATATCCAAATTAAGCCTCAAAAGAGCCATTTCATCAAAGAACAATTGGAATACCTCGGGTTTGTTGTGGATTCAAATGGGCTTAAATCACAGCTGTCTAAAGTGGAAGCGATAGGCATAACGATTTGCCCAGGAAATAGGTGAGACATTCAGGTGTTTCTGGGGATGGTTGGGTATTACTGACGGTTCATTCTCAATTTCAGCTGCATTGGGGCCCCGCTTTTTGAGTTGTTAAAGAAAAATGCTTCTTTCAATTGGACAGAATGATGCCAGAACGCTTTAGATGTATTGCAAACCGCATTAGCAAGCGCACCCATTTTGCAATATCTCAACTTTGACAAACAGTTAATAGTACAAATGGATGCATCCCTCGCTGCTATTGGGGCAGTATTAACCAGAAGGATGATGACGGCGTGGAACATCCTTTCACATTCTGTAGTCATAGCTTGAACTGCCATGAACAAAACTACAATGTAACTGAGCGGGAGTGTCTAGCGGTGATCTACACTTACAAACAGTTTTGAGTATTTGCATGAGGTAAGATTCCAAGTAGTGACGGATCATGATTCCTTGCACTGGCTACAGAATCTTTGTGAAATGGAAATGGCTCTCACGTTGGGCTCTGAAGCTGCAAGCATATGATTTTGAGATTTTATATCAACTGGGAGAAAAACATCAAAATGTGGATTGTCTTTCTCAGTTACCCATGGTTGTTATCACGGTGGATCTAGCTAATATAATGTATGAAAAGGTGGTGGCGAACAAATACCAGGATGAGTTGCTGCAGGTGATCAAGGTGTTAGATGGGCTTAGGGAGGATACCCTTATACAAGGGGAAAGCCCTTATATGTGGATTGGAACATGACGCTGAATTTTCCTAAGCCTTCATCTAGACCCCCAATAATTATGGATGCTCATCGGGCTTTAGGACATGGAGGATTGTGGAAAAGGCTAGAGTTTTTGAGACCTCGATACTTCTGTGAAAGCATGCATTATGATGTATTGGAAACGGTTAGCTGTTGCCATCAGTGTCAAGTGGAAAAGCCTTTCTGCAAGAAAACACCTACCAACTAGTGAAACCCCGGTTTTCATGGCACACCATTTCCATCGATGTAGTGGGACCTCTGCTAACTAGTGCCAATTGATCCAAGTATATAATCGTTGCCATCAATCATTTGACCCGATGGGTGGAGGCCAGAGCTATTAGCAACTTGGGCGCGGCCACCACTGCCAAGGTTATTATGGAGTGTGTTATACAGTGGCACGGCTGCCCACAATTCATTCTAATGGACAACGGAACCAACTTCACTTCACATATCCTGCCAAAGTTAAATGAGTTGATGTTGATTTTCGGGGTTTTGACCACCCTCTATCATCCAAAATCAAATGGGATGGTGGAGCGAGTCAACAGAACCCTAGCGACCATACTCCACAAATTTGTAATGGAACAGCCCTCATAATGAAGTGCCCTTCTACCTACTGCTGTGTTCACTTATAATATCAGCTATCATTTGGCCACTGGTAAGAATCCGTTTCAACTGCTGTATGGCTGACATCTGGCTCTGCCAGCCTTGCTATATTCATGTGTAGAGGACACTGGTGGTGTCAAACCTCAGCGATATCTGAAGACACTCACAGATACACTGATCAAGCTGCAAACGGAAGACTACTCCACCAGTTTGGCCAAGAAGATTCGCAATCAGGCGACCAATCAGAAGCACCAGAGCGGACTTCCGTTGTTTGCTGTGGGAACTATTTTTATATTCCACGACCTTCATGAATTTAGACAAAAAAACAAGCTCTCCAACATTTGGGCTGGGCCGTTTGAGACTATTGAGAAGACTGGCATGGATGTCTACACTATTAAGGAACCTGCTGGGGGTCAGATTATCAACCAAGTCCACGCGAAGTTCCTCTGAGCATATAAACAGTAAAAGCCTATCATCCAGTCAAAGGAGGGTAATGTTGGGAAGTTGATATGACTGGATGATATGCTACCTATATTGGCGGATCAGAGGGGGATTGAGACAAGTCTTGAGATATACAAAAAAGGAATACATGAATTATAATCGAGCAAAATGATAACATTTGGTGAATCGAGAAGATTTATGCTGAGATTTGATACAAATGGGAGTAATTCAAAAAGGGAAGAAGAATAGAAGATTACCAAGCCAAGGATACATCCAGCTGGGGGAACTGAGGTAAAAAGAGTCTCACTGAAGATTAAAGGGGGTAGTCTTTTTACAAGGAAAACAAGAGCACAGAGAAGTCTGCGATTTATATTAAATTTAAAGGTAGAAATAAGGGGCAATAGCTCATATATATTTTATCGAGTTTTATTAAGAAGTTGGTGATCCTCATATTATCCGATTTGGTTGCTCAGTGGCTAATACCCTGCGCAAATCCAACTCGGTGGAATTGAGCCCAGACGCTGAGCACTAACAAACCCTTCAAAATTATTTGGGAAAGGATAAGGCCATGATGATCATCCATGAACTTGATTGATAGTAACTCCTATAGCAAGTGATTTGATGGAGTACTCCTCCCCTCACTTGTAAGTGACTATAAAAGATTCTTTATAATGAGACCAAATCTTTACCTTCTAGGGTGATACAATTGTGGTAGTAAATCACCAAGTAAAATACTTGGAAGGAAGGAAGAAGGGGTTGGAGCAATTAGCTCCTTGACCTCTTTTTTGATTTGTTTTGGCCAAATTAGTCATAGACTCTTATTGTAACTTAATGATGTACTGGTCCAAGTCCTTCATGGCTTGCTCAGGGTCAGTCCTATCAATGAAAATGTCTTTGGTAAATAATGATTGCACCCCAAGTTCCCATCCATACAAAACACAGAAAGTAGACATATTAAGGATTTATGGTAACAGATATGGTAGGTTATTAGGGCACTTGTTAAATATTGATTCCATTGAAGGGGGTCTGAGGTGGCCATTTTCGTAATATAGAAACCAGGGTCCCATTTGCTCTCTCCACGGTACCATTGTTTGATGGGTTATAGGGGGCTGAAAGGAGCTTTTGCATGCCTATGGATATAGCGACGATCTTCACCACTCTGGAGGTAAAGTTTTTCCTAATATCACAGAGATGAACCTGGTGGCAACCATGTCGAGTGAAAATATATTGATGGAGGAAATTGGCCATGACCTTGACAATTTGAGCAGGAAGGGCCACAACTTCAACCCATTTGGCAAAATAATCTATGCCAACCAAAATATATTGATTTCCCCAGTAGTCTGAGGTAAAGGACCAAACACATATAGGTTTATTGTGTGGAAAGGTTGTTGAGGCGTAATGGGGTGGTATTGATACTGTGTCTTGAAGCTGGATTGCTTCCTGCAGGTTAGGCATGCATCCAGGATCTTGATTAATGTCTATGATGCCCTTTCAGTAATAGCGCTCCTTAACCCATCATAGTTCTTCTGTACACCGCTATGCTTTAAAATAGAATGGGCCTCTAAAATGACCGGTAATTGATCAGATGGCCAGAGATAGGACAACCAGTTTATCCCTATTTTTTTGTACAACTTTTTTATTATCCTCTTGGGTATTGCGGAAGTGCTGAGATAGCATCTTTTGCACAGGTTCATCCTCATTCTTCCATGCATCAAAAGTTATCATGAGGTCATATAACCTCTCAGTTTTACTACTATCTAAATTAAGGGCAGGCAGCCGCATCAACCCATTAACAATCATATGGCTAATACCCACCTGATGCTCAATCTCCATATTGTAGTGTTGGATCTTCAACGCCCAGTGATCCAACCGTCCCGTGGGGTCCTTCATATTCTGCAACCACTTTAAGGATGAGTGGTCAGTAACCACTTTAAAGGAAGTCTATATTGAAGAGGTGGTAGTGTTTTACAGCAAGAAGGACAGAAAAGCACTCCTTCTCAGTGACGCTGTAATTGTGTTCAGCTTATGAGAGCATTTTGATGAAGTAGGACACAGGTTGATCGACCTCATTTTTATCCAATTGAGCCAAGATAGTTAACGGCGTGATCTGAGGCATCAGTGAACAGCATAAAGGGCTTGTTATAGTCAGGGTGGCGGAGGATCAGCTGTTGTTGTAATAACTCCTTCAGGGTCTCAAACGCGACTTTTTTCAGCACCCCAATGAAATGTAGTGTTCTTAGCCAAGAGATGGATGAGGGGCTCACTAAGCTGGACAAATTTGGAGATGAAGTGATGGTAATACATCATCATGCCCAAAAATACCTGTATGTCACGGAGGGTTTTGGGCGTTGGCATCTTTGATATAGCTGCGACCTTATCTTGTAAAGGTTGAATTATATCTTACGAGAATGCATGTCCAAGAAATACAGCTTCTTCCTGGAAGAATGTACATTTGGATGGCTTCAAAAAAAATTTAAAGTTAAAAGCCCGCAGGCGCTAGAACCTTCTTTTTAGTGGTAATATGATAATTAAAGGTCTTAAAAAGCACTTTTATATTATCAAGAGAAACGATGAAAAAGCTTATTTTAAGACCTGCAAGATATGATCCATTTCTCGCTGGAAAGTGGTGGCGCATTACACAACACTTGTGGTAGTTGGGTAAGATGGAAGAGACCCTCACTGCAAATAAGAGCGCATTTCTTCTGATCTTGAGGAGAAAGGTACATTTTCTAATAAACACTAATCAATTTATGGCAAAAAGTAGTTAGAGCTGAAGAGTTAGGCTAGGGCGTCATCAATGCGGGGGACAGGATAGCTATCCTTCTTTGTAAAGTTTTTCAATTTGTGGTAGTCCATAACACTCAATGACCTCCATTTTTCCTTTTATAATGAGGAGAGGGGATATCCAAGGGCTTTGAGAAGGTACCAGCATCCCAGTATCCAGAAACTGTTTCAGCTCCATCATCATTTTGAGCTCCTCAACCTTAGATTTCAAATAAGGCTTGTATTGAATAGGCTGAGCATCTCCAACACTAATTATATGAGTCCAAACCTCATATATCCATAATCAGTATCAGATTTGGTTAAGATGTAGCTATAAGACTCCCAGTAAAGAATGAATTATCAAGCTCAGTGGGGGTTAGATCATCAGAAGTTTTATGTGGGGCAGAGCGCATATCAGTTGATTCGTAGGTAGTCTCATATTAACATAGACCCAATATAATAGACTTGACATATGTCCTCAATTGGAATCAGCAGGGCTTTTCTAACCTCCTGAAGCTTCTTATAACCATGTCATTGTTGGTAAGATTTCCCAGAAGGAGATTGATGGGTTGCTGGTAGGCAGGATCTAGGATATTTGAAACACCCAAGTTTCCAATAGACTAATCCCATCAATGCTTGTTAAGTTCAGTAGGCAGTTGATGGTATTTGCGCAGTAATCTTGGTGTCTATATCCTTTTGTTCACCCTCTTTTACTGCTACCTCCTCTGAAGCATACAAAGGAAGGTCCTTTGAATCATCCTCAGAATCAGGCAACTTCTTTGTGTTTCTGCCCTATGTGGTATAAGTAATGGTAAGGGCAGAAGTAGAACTCAACTACGCAAGCATATCCTTCTTCTTAGTCTCAACTTTGGAAAAGACTAGGAGAACTTCATAATTAATAAGCTGGAGAAATCCTTATTTCATGGGTAGTTCCGTCATACTCAATCATAAATTGTGTGCCAATAGCAATTTGTATGTATCATTTTCCAATGCCACAGCGGGGGCAGACAGGAGGGGCTTCCCAATATATATGGGTAGAGAAAAGTATGCTCTAGTAGCTCTCATGTTGCTGAGCCTCACAGTACAAACTTGTGGGAATAGTCCAGGTAAGGCGCCTTCTTAATTTTATTGATGAGCTTTTAAATGACTATGTCCACTAAAGCACCTGTATCAAGGATGGCTAGAACTCACACTTTATTTATGAAAACCTCTACCCTAGTTATTGTGCTACCAAAAGTAGGGGGAGGGGTGAGAACCTCCTTTAAATGGATAATGAAGGCAAGGTGTTGAGCCATTGCAAGTATTTGCCTTTAATAGATTGGAGGGTATGACTTTATTTCCGCTCAGAGTAACTTTTGAGCAATTTTAATTAAGAGAAAGTAAAAAAGAGCCTTAATAGCCTACGCTGACCCCACCTGCTCACTCCCCAATGACTTCGTATTCTCTGCTGGCTGCTCTCATGTGAGGCAGTGGCAAAACCCCACCCAGCGTTTTCCATCCGGCAGGAAAACGCATTCAGACTGGCTCATCCAGTCCCAATAACGCATTTAGTCAGTTCATTCCGCCCAAGAATCTCGCCATCCACCTGGCATGTGCCCAGCCAGTGCCTCACAGCCCACTCATTCTCCCCCAATATTAGATGCATTTCAGCATTTGGGTTAAATATGGGTTTTTTATAAGACAAAAAAGCCATTATAAATATGGAACAGGCAATGATGCTACCGGCGGATTCATTTGATTTCTGCCCCTATAAGGGGTATTTCAATCTTGGCTTCACAAGCGAAGCTTTTGCTGCCACTGTGGCCACCATTCCCCTGGTTTTCCAGGGCACCCCTAACCTCACAACGCGCACCTGGCTCACCGCTGATACCACTATGATGGTTCAGTTTGTGGGGTTGACCACTCACCTTCCTTCTGCGGTGCTTCATCAGGAGCTGATGGAAGGCTTGGCTGCATATGGCTCTGACATCATCCTTCAGTTTGTGGTCCCCAGTGGGGCCACTCATCTCGCTGGGCCTCGGGCATTTGCCACAATTTGCCTGAATTATAAAAAAATTGCTTTGTTGATTACCCCCATACTGTCATTCCATCTGCCCCTGACCACCCATTCTGGGCCCATGTTGAGGGTGGGTGGACTATCTGTCTGTCCTGCTTCGAGTTGGATCACTCAAAGCATAAATGACCCTATATTGCTGCATTTGCCAGACCTACGTTGCCTCCATCTGGCCCCAATATGCCACACATCCCACTGCCTTTCCGGTATGTGGTACAATCCTTCCCCCTACCCTAAAACCTGCAGCCAATGCAGCGCCCGCAGCTGACAATCAGGCCCCTAATCAATCCATTGTCACATGTGCTTTGACCAATCAGGAGACAGCTTGGATAACGGTGTGATCCATGTCATTCCTCAATCACCAGCCACAACCCATAATTTCAACAACCCTGATTTCCAATATGACTTGAATCCATGGACTTCATTTTATGAAACCAATTAAATGGGCAATTTAATTAAAGAATTAATACCTCAATCAAAGAATTTATACAGGTACAGCACCCCATCCAGATCCCCCAGCATTTTTATGCCCCCAATAAAACGTCTCTGCGTTCCATTCTGAACAATAGCTATCTGTTGCTGCGGCTGAAAACCAGATAACACCAACATCCTTTAGATGACCAACTCATCAATAGTGATACTTGCCAAGGGTATCCTTCATCCCAAAATTTCTCCGACCTTATCCTTTGAGGTCAGAGGTAACATCAAAAACTCCACATATAAGCAAATGCCGCCATCAAGAAAGTGGCTACCGCTTCTCAGGCCAAGACAAAAACCACCTACGCCACTGCAGCTTTATTATATGAGCTTACTTTCATCCATCTCCATGTGGAAGACTGCCTTTCCAGATAACTTTGGCAATCTTTGATATAGGTAAGCTTAAATACCAGACGGCCATCAGCTAAATTGCTCCCCATGTCACTGATCACCCCACACCATTGCTCTCTGCCTTGGCTACACACTTGCCTTTGATATGGAATCTAATTCTGATATTAATCCACTTGATCCCACTTCCCCTTCCGCCATGGTGAGATGAGTGACTTGTCGCTGTCCCACCTGGTAGGTTATAAACTCATTTGGTTGTGGTTAACCTGCCGTTTTGGGCGATTAATCACTCTACTTTGATAGGTATGTTCATTCATTTTTTAGTTTAGTTCTTTGAGTTTTGGTAATGTCCATCCCCTTGTTGGCTTTCCTCAGTTAAATAAAATAGATTGAAGGGTATGAGCCTGCTGGGTAGATCTGATCACTGTACCAATAAGCTAGTCAGCATCACTGGAAGTATTGATCACCTTTGAAAACTTCAACAACTGTTGGAGATAGGTTCATCAGGGCATTATGGCTATCTATATTCTTTCCAGCCTCAACCTATCAGTATCTGCACTTCCATTGGGGCTCCCAGGACATAATAGCCCACATCTTCACCACCCCCTTCAGACTCGTCATCAGAAGGATTGTAAATGCACCTCAACGAGTTTCTAAGAGGGGTCTGAGAAACCAGCTTGTTATCCTCACAAGGGAGGGCCTTTTGGCGCTCATCTACCCTTTTGTCTTTTGAAGGGAGCATCGTAGCTGCCCCAACTTTTGAGGCCTATTGAGGAGAAGAATTCTTTTGGCGCTTGGTCAGAGGTGAGGCTGTAGTTGTTATGGAGGATTGTTCTGAGTGACGTGATGGTGGAGCCGTAGTGGTGGACCCTTAGAAGAGAGTGCAGGGTGTGAAGAGAACTCAAATGGCTCCATAGGGTAAATTGATGTGTAGCTGAGGAGAGAGAGCCCGACCTTATCACCCCTGAGCCCTTTTATCAACCTCTAATGAATGAGGGAAGTCTAGTTTGGGACGCCCCAATTGAACTGGCTTTGGAAGGGTAGTCATCACTGGATGGGTCAGTTTGACTTCCTGGGTAGGCGTAGCTTCATTGGGATCAGCATCCTCAAATAATGCCTCTTTTTATTTGCCGAACATTCCATAAGGAAAGCTTCACTGAGACAATTTATTGGGCTCAGGAAGGGTAAGAGGCTAATCCAGCCATAAGAGCAGAAATTGCATCATCCAAAGGTAGCATATTAGCAAGCAGATGAGGCTGGGCCACACTGTAAAACCAGTCAACAGATGTAGAAACAGATTCCCCCTCAAGTAATCTTATGCACATAAACGCCTGGCTTTACTACAAAAGCTCTGCGTGGATCCAAATTCTTGAATGAGTGCAGTTTTTACCTCTGCTCAATTTTTAAGGGTTACCATATAAGGTACCATCACCTCTTTATTGGGAAGTCTGAGGCAGGGGAGGATATACTTTAGTTTTTAGGTATCAAGTCCCATCCATAATCGCCTCATAGACAAAGATAAACGACAGAATGCTATCCTTACCTGAAATAAATTTGTCACTGAACAGGTTTTTAAAATAATTGGGGCATCCTCATGAAAGGCATGGCAAACGCGCTGTTCCAGTGATTTAAGCTGAGACAGTGCGCTGGTTAGCCGCTGGGTTAAAGCACCTATCTGGGGATTGGAAACTGCAGGGAAGTTGTGAGGGTTATTTACCCCAGCATCCTCTATTTTAACAATGCTTTGTGGTGTACTACCCCCTGTTGTAACCACTTGTTGGGTTTTAGGCTTTTATTTATGATCACAGATGTGTTTCTCAACTAAATTTCAAACATGCAATTGCAAGAGAAGTTGGTTCTCAACTGCGGGATAACAAAGAGGGTTTATCAACCACCTTAAAAAAATAAAAACCTCAACTAAATAAAAGATTTTAATAGGTTTTTATTAGTTGTGATCAGAGGGTCAAAAAGTGAACCCTCATAATAAGTTGATGCTATTATCTAAATGTCAAAGTTCAAAGTTTGGATTGCTTATTAATGTCCAAATTAGGGTTCTAATCTCTTTCTGCTAAGCATCACTTTTCGAAAATCAATTCAGCCTGAAATTTAGCTCCACTAAAGAGATTTACGAAAAATATTAGCAAATATGGCGGGAAACCCCGCAAAAGAACCCGCAGGCTATGCAAAACGAGCCAGCATCACCCCCAAACGAAGCAACCCTCAGTTACCCACCTCAGGGTCAACCAGAATCACCCGCTCTCAAGCAGCAGCCATGAAAGCAGGCACCACCACCCAACCTGGAGTTACTTCAACTAGCGCCAGTTCACCTGATCGCACATCTGCAACCTGCACGCCTAACAGATCTGTGTGCGCTGCCTCCCACCAACCCGCTGGGCCCCCTCCAACCAAGGAGACCATCACCCACGCTGTTTTAATGGCGTCTGCTCAGTTGAACGCAACTCAGCCCATCCAGGCATTCACCTCCCCCATTGTGTCAGCTAATTCAGCCCCATCTATTATTGCTATCGCCGTGTTTCTGGCTCCCTCCATGAGGGGCGATACCCAGCTACCTGGCCCCCAAACCCTCAGATGTAATGTTGGATTAGCCGCACATTCTGGTTCACTAAGCACCAAATTGGGACAATCTACTCTTCCCAATGAGGATTCAAATGGTTCAGATTTTGGAACTTCACACCAGTTCCAATCTCATCCGTCCCATTTAAACCCCATAATCGGCACTTCTCAAGTCGGCACTTTATCTCCATATGCTGAAAACGACCAATTCACCAATCAGCCAGTGAGTTTTGCCCACAAAATCACAGCAAATACTCGGGCTGAATTTACCCAAATAGATTGGGATGGTGATGAAACATCTCCCTCCTCCCAATTGGCTGGAGTTAATTTCAATCTGGATGAGCCTCCCCAATTTAGCGAGGACCAACAAACTGCCCCTCAATTTAATATGACGCCAGCAACTGCTGTAACATTCCAGTAATAAGGGAACTCCGCAAACTTGTCCAAACCACCAGCTCACACTCAACCCGCAATTGCAGCCCAAAGCAAACACAAACGTACCAAAGGAGCCACTGGGGCGTGGAAAAAACCTCTGGCACCAACGCTACCCAAAGCTGATCCCCGTGAAGTGGCGTTTATTGCTGATGTTAATAAGAAATGGGCCGAAACTAGAGCGCAAAAAGCTCTACCTCTCTCAACCCTCTCCCACGCAATTCGCCTTTATTATGGGCATAACCCTGTTGAATTTAATACAGAGGATTACTTCTCATACTTTGCAGCGATTGCGGAGACATTCCCAATTAACACCACCATCCATGAATCAGTGGAGGGCCACTACATCGATGTGGGCTTCACTGAAGCTGCCCTTGCTGACCATGCTGCCACCCTCCAGGTCATTATTCCACGTGGATCTCTTCGCATCTCCCGCACACGCTCTCACCTGGAGAAAATTTCATGGGTTACTTTTTCCAACCTACCAACGACTGTTGATCCTGAGTCTCTTAAACTGGCACTCCATCGTGGTTTAATGGAGTTTGGGTCTGTTCTTTCAGTGGACTTTAGCGTCCCCTCTTACTATGCTCCCACTCAAAGAGCTTGCACTGCTAGGGCGTCGTTCATCCCCTCCCCCACTGCATCCCGCAACATTGAGGTTATTCCTCATATGGCGGTAGTTGGGGCATGCCCTGAGATCTTTTTGTCGACCCTGATCAGGCGCGCCCCCGGTGTTCATGGTGTAACGCCCTTGGACACTTGTATAGTGGCTGCACAGCTCGAAAACAAGCCCTCTTAGCCACCACCCAGGGGCCTAAACCAGGCCAAAAACGATCCCACGTGGCTGCAGCAGCAATTCCATAACCCACACAATGGGTTCCCGTTCAAGACCTGTCCCCTGAGGCCTTACGCCTAGCAGTTGAAACAGCTAACCCAACTATTGGTATGGGATACCTTCGCGCTCATGCCCCCTTTCCAGTGGGCACCCCCTCCAATCTCCCAGAGTCAACTCCCTCTCTCACCAAGCGCAAGGCATCTCCCACAGGGTGCCCCTCGTCAGCCACCCCCACTCAGGGCTCCGCGACACCCCCCACCAACCTCCACCAGCGATTTATCGCATCAACCCTCAGCTCCCAATGGAGCTATGCCCACCAGCATGGACTGGCAACCCGCGGCCTGCGGTAGAAGTGCCACCTCAAAGAGTCCTACCCCAACCCCACAGTCCATTTCGCGCGGATCCTTTGCAGTGTTGGAGGAAGTGAATATGGACTCAGACTCATCAAATGGAGACACCGCGGAGGTCACCATTGAGCACCCTCAGGTCCTTCCCCTGCAACAGAGCGGGGGCAGCATCCTAGGCTGGCTTACTGGGTCCTCTGCCCCCCCACCGTCTCCTTCCCCTCAGAACCCTCGACGCTCCTCACGGATTGCAGCTAATAGTCAAGCTAAAGGACTCAAAACTAGCCGCCTCACAGCAGCAGGTTTAAGCGCTGGCAACCCCCCAGGACATGGAGGGGAACAGCTATGAGTCCCCATGGCAGCACCCTGGCCCTGCAATCCATCAACGCAAATGGGTTGCGGGACTTTAAGCGGAGAGCCCGCCTCCTCTGAAACTTCAGGTCAGCACAAATTGACTTCGCTGCTGTCCAGGTGCCCCATATCCTCCCCCACGAACAATCTGCATGGAATGAACAGTTTGGAGTCAACTCCTTCTGGACAAACCATGCCGCCCTTATTGTTTTGATTCCCCGGGTTAAAACCCATTCTTTTTCACAATATCTAGGTGGACGCCTCATACTGGCCAAACTCACCACTCCTGACTTCTCCTTCTTCGCTGCAAGCATCTACCTGCCTAATGCAGGTCAGGAGCAAAATCGGCTCTTGGAAGAGCTCGTCAAACTCAATCTCCCACGGAATACAGTCCTCTTAGGAGATTTCAACACAACCATAAGTCGCGTCCGTGACTCTTACCCCCTGCAGCAAAGGAACGCCCTGGATCAAGTCGCCTCCAGGATTTCCTTCGCCTGAGTAGCTTTAAAAGATGCGCTTCCACCCTCCGCGTCTGGCCTAGGTTGCATGACTAGGATCCAGTATGATGGAGGAGCTTTCCAGTCAGCGTCACGCATAGATATGGCACTGATTGGCCCCCTGCTAATTGGCCGCGTCTCCTCTCCCATCTCTTGTGACAACCATCTGAGTGATCACAGGTCACTCACCATTGTCCTCACCACCACACTTAGACCGTCGCGTAGGTTCTGTCCTAAGGTTGCCCCAGCTCTTCTCAACAACCCCTTCACTAAGGAGAAGCTGTCTATGACCATCCGGGAGACTCTCACCTCCCCCCACCCCACCTGCTTGACCACAAGGCTAGATGGGCGGTGACCAAGGAGGGCATCACCCGCGTTGCTTACAACTGTGCCAAAGCCCAGATGACTGCAGCTCGCGCCAGAGTCAAAAGGGCGGAAGCCAGAATCAGACATCTAGAGCGAAACTGCCAGCCTTCGCCCTCTCCCTGATGGTTGGAAGAGTGGGAAGCGGCGCAGGAAGCACTCCGCTTGGAGCTCACACTGCAGGAAGAACGGGCAGCAAACTTTACAGCATCTCGTTACTATGCTCAATGGGAACGTCCCACCCGCTTCTTCTTCCAGAAACAGAAAACCCGGTCAACAGCGCAGGATATTACTGCACTGAAGATTGGCACTACAACCACTTCAGATAAGGAGGAAATCACGCAGGAACTACACCGCTTCTACTCCAGCCTCTTCCATGCCACCCAGGTGGACCCATCGGACATCCAAGACTTCCTGTGGCGGGCTCCAGAGCCGCCCATTGACCCACGGGCTGATGAGGCTCTACTGGCGCCTATTTCCATCCAGGAGGTGATGGAAACCCTTCTGAAATCCCCACGTCTTAAAGCCCCAGGCCCTGATGGAATACCCTTTGAGGTGTACCTTCTGGAACCTGCAGTGATAGCCAGAACCCTCCGCGACCTCTTCGCTACACTCTTGGTGAATGGCGAGGTCCTCCCCGACTCCAGAGGCTCAATCGCGACCCTCATTCACAAGAAGTCAGACCGTGAGAACCTGGCGAACTGGCGCCCCATAGCGTTGATCAACACAGACCACAAGCTCTTCACGAAGCTTCTGGCCAACCGCATCACCAAATGGGTGTCACCTCGCCTCTCCCCATCCCAGCACGGTTTTATTCCGGGGAGGTCGTTATGGGTAAACTATAATGACCTTCACGTGACTTTAACTGCTAACTCTCGTAAGGTGAATGGCTTTGTGGCTCTCCTGGATATGGAGAAAGCATATGATCAGGTAACCTGGAAGTATATTGATGCTTCCCTGCCCGCTTCCATCTCCCCCCGCAGCTAGGCGCTGAATATCAGCGCTCTATGACCAGCTCCACACCAGAGTCCTGGCGCCATTGGGTTTTACAGTGGCAGTACCAGTTGGACAAGGTCTCCGGCAAGGGGACCCCCTGAGCCCTATCCTTTTTAACATCACCCTTGACCCCCTCTTGGCCTCCTTACAGGACAATCTAACAGGGATTCTGGTCCCAGGTAAAGCCCCCACACGCTCCATGGCATTTGCAGATGACACTGCCATTGCATTTGGCTGCCCTGGGGATGTTGCCCTCGCTGCTGTGACCATTGAGAGGTACACCAAGGCGTCCAACGCCATGGTCAACACCTCCAAGACAACAGTTGTACAGGTCGGCTCCCCCACCTTCCCCCCACCATTTGGTATTGAACCTGAGCGCGGTACCTTCCGTCACCTGGGCGTTCTCACCAACCAACAAGGAGTTGCGCTAAAAAACAATGAGGACTTGCTCCTCGAAGCAGTTAACTCCAGGATTGCCAGCTGGAACCGGCGGCACATCACCCCTCAGGGTCAAGCTCTGATGGCCAATGTGTTCCTCCTCTCCAAAGTCTGGTTCCTAGCGCACGTCTGCCCATTCACAGATGCCTTTTATACGCGGCTCAATGTACTCCTCCGCTGTTGGATCTGGGGCTCAAACCATCCACCAATGGCCCTCTCAACCATTGCCCGACCCTGCAATGAAGGGGGCCTAGGGCTTCTGGACACGCGATCCCACGCCACCACAATCTTCCTGAAGTTCCTATGGCCGATTGTCTGCTGGGACGCGACCCCCATGCCCCAATGAGCGCCCGCCCTCCGCCAGTCAGTGTCAGCAGCTCTGGGTCTTCCAAGAGCATCTCTGATCTCATTAGGGAGTGGCTCACAAACCGCCCAGGCCATCGCCTAAAACCATCCTCATCCCCCTACTGGAACCAGGCTCTCCTTGCCCTGAAACGAGTAGGCGCGCGGATCCACCATGCCTTCCCATACATAAGGGAAGGCCATGGCCTCAGCCCCCGTCTCCATGCAATTGTGCACAATGGACAAGTTGTCACAACTCGCCTCAACCCCCAAGATCGTCCTCCCATCCGCCCAAGACTCCTTGAGCTCCTCCCTCCCTTCGTGAGATTTGACCTTAAGGAATCGTGGAAGGACGTCTATCACCCCATCCTGTCAGCAAAGGTGTCCAACACCTTATGGAGGGTGCTCCACTGTTCATACAGGACAGGGGACTGGACTGGCCCTACCTTCCAGCACCGAAACTGCCCCCACTGTGTGGAGCCTATTGACTCCCACCTCCATCGTTTTTTCACCTGTCCAGGTGTCGCCGCATTTTGGCCAAAGGCCCGCGCGCTCCTCCATGCTCAGCCCTGGTCTGGACACCCTGTGCAAGACCTCATGTTTGAGCAGACATTGCCTGTTTGCCACTGACCCTTCCATGTCCTCGCCTATGCCACAGCCATCTGGACCATCCATAACTCCTTCCTTTGTGCTGCCTTTGACCAGCTGGTGTGGACCCTTCCACACATGATCACCCACTTTCAGGTACACTTTGAGATGGCCCTGAAGGTCTGAGCTATGTCGCCAACCCTCCCGCTCAGTTGTCACTGCAGCGCAGCTCTGGCGCGCAAACCCCCTCCCTTTCTCGATGCCTCCTCCCTCCCTTCCCTCGCCTCAGGCTCTTAGGAGCCCAGGCGTAATTTAATAAACATTGATGAATCCCCCCTCGGGTTGGGACCATCTAGTACTAAAAAAGTGAGATATTTACTTTATAATAAAAGTAATAAATAACACTTGTTAGAGTTTTCTATGGTTTTTTATTGTTAGGCAGGGCAAAACCAAGAAAGGTCCTTTTCTGATTTATTCGAGGTATGCCAACCAGGGGACGGACAGTACTGATCACAACACTTAAAATGGCAAAACAAACTACTAACCAGGTGGGAAGCAGAAACTGCTTAACCCACCATGGCAGAGGGTGAGGAGGGGTCGGGGGGTTGGTTTTCAGAAAGACCCGCCTCAATCAAGGGGTGTTGGTTGCAGTACTGGATCAGAGCAGAGAGCTAGGGCGTTGGGCATCTGCATAGTGGGGGCTGAGGTCAGCGTAGTAGGAGTTTTCCACTTCTGCATCAAGATAATGATGGGAAAGTGTCTCAACAAAAGCTGCGAGGAGAACTTCAGCTTCTTTGCGGGCTTCAGGAAGTTGGGTGAAAAGGGAGATACTGTGGCGGGTGATTTTGGCTGAGGGGTTGAATGAAGCAAGTGTTGCGAAATTCATAACAGCAATTTCAGCATCATCAAATAATTTTGAGATGTCACTGCAGGGATATTCAGGGAAGTCAGGGGGAAGAAGATGGTGGGCAGGCCATGCTGGAGCTGAGCCACTGACTGGGCCACCACAGTGCGTAGTTTTTTTTTAAGAAAGGTCCTTTTCTCAATACTAGTTTTTCCTATTTAACTAGTTCAGAATTTGAGACCATTGATATTCAAGATAAAAGAATTTAAAGCTCAGTTATCTAAATTAGGTAATATAGGCTTTCAGCCTATCAGATCGAAGATAAAATTTTTGAGGCAAAACTGACCCATGTGGTAACAATTTGATGAATCATATCCAATCATCAGTGAGTAAAATCTTTGCACCTCGGCAGTGGTCAGACTCAAATGGTAATGATTGGTTAATTTGGCGGTGGTCAGACCTGGATGGTAATTATTGGCTAATTTTTACCTTATCATCATCGGGTAAAATCTTTGCACTTCAGTGGTGGTTAGGTGCAGATGGTATTGATTGGTTAACTCACACCCAATCATCAATGGGTAAAATCTTCTCGCCTCATGGAGGTTCAGATCTGTGTGATATTGAACTCCTCAAATTTGGCTGAGAAGTTGGAGTAATCCTATTGTTAATATTTACCTTTTTAAGCCAATTTTTGTGGTAAATCATATTTTTCTGTTGATTAGGATTCCACTGAGAATCCGCCAAGGTCTTTTCACTGTTTGTACTTATATCATTGTTGACCACAATATTAGTTGATGATTGGCCAGAAGATGAACCAATCATAATAGCAGATTTGGGAGCCCTAATACTTCCAACATTCTTTTTCTTAAGTTAAGAAGGAGAATGTCCAACAGACATGCGGGTTGGACTCCCAAACTCCTTCATTATGGCCACATTTGCCTTGGCATACGACCAGCTGTCCCCCTCCAAGTGGGGTAACATTAGGTTCTGGAAGTCGGTGTCCAGGAAGTTCATGACCATCAACGCCTTTTGATGATCCACGTATCAGTTCATAGTCATGTTGAACAGTCAGAAAAATGCTGGGGCATTATCCTTATGAAATGTTGGCAATTTTGGTGTTGTTCTAAATTCCTCCAAGTCATTTTGGGCCGATTCTCTTGGTTCAGCTACTTGGCTAACTTGTGGAGTGACTTTAGGTGTCATCTCCAAAATGGCATTAAAGGCGGGCGGCATATTACTCAGAGTATTCAACTTCCCAAGTATCATGCGAGGACTTCTCTCTTCAGCATCACTGGCCATATTGGGCTCACAAGCACATCTGTGAGCTTTCAAGTCCTCCACTTCTTTAATCAATTTCTTGATATCTGCACCAAACTTTCTTAAATGAATATGATCCACTTCTTGCTCTGTTTTCAGGAATAGGACCTCTTGAATGAGGTCTCCTTCTTTCTTCTTCAACAAGTTTACTTTGCCAAGTAACTTATTCTCAAAGTTGGCTACTTTTTCTACTCCTTTCTTCACCTAGGTGACATATTCTTCCAAGGCTGCAAACTCCCAATGGTCCACTGAGTTTAAGGTATTCTGATTCACAGTGGTGATCTCAGTCCACAGCTTGCACATTTCTTCTTTATATGATATTATAATATATACTTTACTCAACTACCCCTGTAGTGAGCATCAACTTGTAAAAATTTACTCTAGTGTTGATTATCAGTTATCAACCCAGTAACCTTTTTACTGCACATGTTTGATTTCCTTGTGCACTTCATCATGTTGTATAGAATGTATTAATCAATAATAGTATGGAGACTATTATCCATAGTTGAGTTTGAACTATTATAAGGCCCAATGCTTCAGCCAGTACTTCCAATTAAATACTCTGTAAGTCATACTTGTAGGGATTTGTTCCCTATATTCCTGTCCACCCGATCTTCATTAAGATACCCCGGTGACAGTTTCTTTCAGCCCAACACACAGTTGGCAGCTATCCCTGATTGTGGTTCCTTTGTCTCTAGATCCCCACTCAGATCTTTATTCTTCTCTCTGAGAGTTTTCCAATTATTGCCTTCTGCAATAATATCCTTGAGATGGAATAACACAATAGAAGCTGATAGTCTAACAATACACCAAATTGACAATATTACTGTAGATACTACTAATCTTGGTAATAATAGATTTGATAATAATACTGTTTTTATTATAGTAAATACTAGGAAACTATATAGTAGGGGATTCATCTGTCTAACCCTCAGTTGACACCTCTTCAATAAAATAGAAGCTGTTGCCATTGAATCACCCTTCCTCATCTCAGCAGCAATGGTCTTCCCTATCCTGGCTAGGATTCTGTTGTTGGATATCCTTGAGACCTCAAATGGAAAGAGTCAGAAAATATATCCCTAATATTTTCCTCTCTATCTAAGTGAACCAACCATAATTGGCTAGCAACCTGCTTAGGTAATGTGATGTATTACCTATTATAGCAGGTCACTTCACCAACTGATCAATTCACTAGTTGCAGGTGGCATCACTCACATTGCAACTCACTATTCATTCCCAATCAGTTGGTGATGAAAGCTGACAAATCCTAATCAGTACACCTGATAGTTAATCACTATCAGATACCCCTATTTCATCAGCCACTCTGCCTGATAAAATCTTAGGTATTCATCCAGATTGATTCCCAACAGATTTGACCAGGTGAATATCTAAAATCCCCTGAACATAGTTCCTCTGAAACTTGGGCCAACCAATTTCTGATTCACTTCACCTTAGGGAATTTTCCCCTAGTGACACCAGGTAATCTAGCAGGCTGGGAATATGGGCAAAAATCCTAATAATTGGTAATGTCCATCCCCTGGTCAGCATACCTCAAGTAAAATTTAAAATTTAAACTATAATATTATTTGTAATGTGAGTATTGAATTTATTAGATTTGGTGGAAGGGTAAACTTGGGTGGACAATTGAGTAGAATAATTAATTTTAATAGTAAGGTACTGAGGACTGGTAGCATAGCAGGGTGGTTCCTGCTCCACTCTGGGTCGAGTTTTGATTGACAGATTCGAAACCAGCACTGGATAAACTCGGCGTGGTTTATTTGGTCCAAGGTCGACCCGTCTAGATTACTCTTTTATAAGTAAGGTAGTTGGTAGAAACTAAATGAGTAAACTTTCAAAATATGGACGAGTTAAATAAAGCTTTATTCAATTGTGAAGCAAGATTTTATATTCGTTTACTGAAGATAATATAAGGCAAAATTTTTGTTTTGAGAAAATATGTAAAGTTGATTAATGACAAAGTAATCGATTGGCTTAAGCTAAAATTTTAGCGACATGTATCATTTCATGCTACTGTATGGTATTTGGCGTCATAAAACTAAGAGTCGGATTAACCTTAGGAAAAATATCCCATGCCGAGATTTTAGCATGTACTAAGAAATTAATGCTCCTAAGATGGTGGCAGGAAATTGACCTACTATGCTATTTTTGACCTTCAAATCTTTATTGTAAAACATAACAGGCGAAAATTTTCATTCGGACATACCCTTACCCTATTAGGTTACCTACCATTAACTTGCCGTTTATGTACACAAAATATTATAGCAAATTATGATTTTATATCTATTTTACCAATTTCGCTCAAAATCAGGATAGTAATTGATAAGTATTTCATTTATGAACATAATACTTGCTATTTAACCTAATTGAAGAAAATAGTATATAGACATTGAATTTTATATAATTGAATATAAACAGTTGTACTTAATTTACTTTAAAGATCTTTTAACCAACATGTAAATTTTTGTATTCAACTTACCTATTCAGGATCGCTAAATATATTTTATTTCATTTTATATTGCTTAAGTGTTAAAAGGAGTTGTGAAGTTTTTATAGTGATCAGTTAGTGGAAGTATAAAGAAGAATAATTTGGTTAATGTGTATTTTAAGGAGATCATTGTTTTAACAGTGATCTATAACCATTTTATCTCTAATATCGCGATATTTTAATTGGCATCGTATAGTATAAAAGCAAAATTATCCAATTCCAAGATAACTAATGCTTTGCAATTTTAAACAACGACATACCCGGTAATAAATCAAAAGTTAAACATTATGTTAAGATCCTGCACTACAAAACCTAGCTGATTTTGATCTACATTCAATTTTTAGGTGTACTCGGTAACATGTATCACACATAATAGCTCAAGTCTATCAAGCCTGATTGCTTTTCTCAAGTTAAATGATTAAAAAGGAATCTAGAGATCAGCAAGAATATATGATGATAATAACAAATGACTGATTGACGTAATTATCATGAAAATATAGTGAATTAGGATTAGAAGCAAGCTAAGCTTGTGGCTGATGGCTAGTCAAGAACTATGTATGAAGATGATCACTTTCTATCACGAGAAGCTTAATTGGGCGCCTCTTTATTAATAGAACTATAAAATGCAATGTTTCATTAGATTCAACATAGTTTATGTTGATACTAAGCAAACAAAGGGTGCATACTAATCACTTATACAAAATTTAACAAACTTATACCGTTAGCTTGGAATAATCAAGAGCACATAAAATTAATTTGTAAGATTTCCTTAATCCAAAAATATCTTATTTAAATTGACAATAATATTCAATCTCTTTTTCAATTAGTACTATCAGGGTAGTTAATGAGATGGGCTTAGCTGCGTACCAATGTAGGTTAAGCTCTGCTGCCAATACGCCGGCCCTAAACATAATACTAATAGTCTGGTGCCACCCAATGCCTGTATATAGTCTAGAAATTCATATCATAGTGAGAGTGGCACAAGCTTTACTGATAAAATTATAGAAATTTCAGTATTTTAATATTATCACGAAACAATAACCTAAAACGCTATGCTATGCGATATAAAATGTAGCATAAGATGGACAGATAGACATCTTGTAAAATGGTAACGTTAATTAGATGCACATATTCCTAACAACTAATTCTTTCGAAACTATCATTTTAATAAAATTACTTCATATAAGATTGCAGAATTTATTCGCTAATATTAATCTATAATTCGATTTTTAGAATAAGAATTGGGGTTTCAAGATATGGTTAAAAGGGACCATCTAGTACTAAAAAAAGATATGGTGTAAAAGTTAGATGGCGCAGGGATTTTCAGAATTGCGCCGATCGAACGCTTCTCCTAATATTCATTTTTATACAAATTTCCTTTACCAGTCTAAAGCATTAAGTTTTTGAATTATTTACAAAAAACCATGTTTAACCTGCTTCTAATTCCAATAAAGATTTATTTTTTAGTCTTCAATTTAATTCAAGTATATTTCATTTCGTTTTTCTTTATACTTTAATACTGAGGGAAACTAAATATCCCTTCTAAATATCAGCCAACGACCGAACCCGCTCCAAGGCTGAAAGATCAGAAATACGCAAAATTCCCGAAATTGCGTTTTACAAAATGTTGGGAATTCCGTAATTCCCCAATAGTCGTCCTAGGAAACATATGATCGATTTCATTTATCTAATTTGTGCTGTACTAATCATGCAAAATTATAGGGCTCATTTGATAGCTATCCAATGATTAAGTTAAGCTCAACTACTCATTATTTTCTCTTGCCTTTACAAATCTAAAATAAAACCATTAGGTATCAGTTTTATAATAATACAAGCGGAGTTACCTGGCGTTGCTCGGGTTTATTTATGAGCTCGCATTGATAGCCAAAAAGGCTGTGCCAGCACTACGCTTGAGCCACTCGGACTATTAGCTCCGCTGTTACCCTCATGGATGGTGAGTTGATTATCCTAAATCTTTTAAATAATCTATAATAATCTACTTAAAACTCTTACTGATTTTTGTTTAGCTTCGGGTGAGCAATTTGGTGAATTATTCGATATTAATCACCAATTCTCACCCACTCGCCCAAATAGTTTGAACTTATCAGACTCGATAGTTTTTGATTCTGAAATATTCACTAGTACTCACCCACTCGCCCAAATAGATTGGACCTATCAGACTCAATTAGTTTCAGGTCAACATTTTGGTGAATTATTAGATAATAATCGCCAATTTTCACCCACTCACCTAAATTGATTAACCCTATCAGACTTGAAGGTTTCAGATGTCAGTCGTACGTCAGTCAGTCAGTGAAATTTTTTTAAGTAGATCATAAACATTCTTAAAGAAGAACTAACTTTTATAACAGTAATATTTTTGATAAAACTAACTATAAAAATGAATTTTCAGACCTCTCATTTGTATGTACGTGGGTTATTCGGAAAGTAAGGTCCGAATAGCCCTCGTATTTTTTATAAGAAATCGGATCTTACTTTCCGAATAACCCTCGTATATGATAAACAACTAATCTAGAAAATTTTAAACTCCAGTAAATGGACTCAAAATTTAGTTTATCTTAGAAAAAAGCAAGAACATAGTTATATAATACAAATCTTGCTAGTTTTTAAATGGGATAATTATTACATCATGTATCTTTTAAATTAATGTAATTATATAACAGTACTAGTATAAATACTTTTAAGGGAAGAAATATTTTAGATTTATTTTTTGAAGGCTTTATAAGTATTTTATGAGATAAATTTTAAGTTCTATTAACTCTTTAATATAAGTCTTAGTATAGGTTATTATATGCTAGCAGTAAAATATAATCAAGATTTTTTAACAAACTTTTTGCATGTAGGAACAATTACTTAACTTAGCATTTACTATTTAAGATATTCTAAAGATTAGAAACCATAAAATTATGTTTGTTTCATAGCAGATAAAGAAATATAAGGATTTATAAGTTAGATAAGATAATAAGCAGATACATAAATAACATTTTTCCTTTTTGTTATACAAAGACTCCTTGGTTTAACTGATATAATAACTATATATTTGTTTACCTTTTTAATAATTACAACCTTAACCTGAAATTCATCTATTTTTTATTTTTTATTTTTAGCTTTACATTTAAGTGAGCAACCTTTAATAACATACTTAAGAAGGAGGGTAGGTGAAAAAAGGGAATATAGTTTAGATTAGTAATATGTGGATTTTTTCTTTGATGTCTGCTACACAGTCTTGGCCTTTAAGCTTAACTGTGGTTTGGCTATGGAAATGATGTGTCAGAAAATCCATTTTATGTTCTGTGCACCTGTAATATATTTCATTATAAAAATAAAGCAAGTATTATTAAAACAGTTTTAGTATGGTAAATCAATTATGCTCTACCAATTTTAATTAGTAACTATTTATCTTTTTATATATAGGTTTTTTCATTTTAGAGTATGCACCTGGTAATGTGCACTTATAGATGGGTGCAACAAAGAGAATAGTTTTATTTAAACATCTATGAATCCAGAAGGGAGTGGCAAATCTATAACCTACCATTGCAGAAGGGTATGGGGGTTGGGTGGTGCATCAATATCATAATTAATATATTAGAACATGATGAACAATAAGGATGGAGGAGCTCTGTTTGGTGAAATTGAAAGTCATTGAAGAGAGGTTTAGATTTTTAATTTGATTTTGGAATGATAGCCTCCATTTATCAGGATAAAAAGTACTCATGCTAAATTCTAGCATTGGAGAACTGGGAGAAGTTGACAATGTTTGTCATGTTACAATAAAAGGAGAAACTATATCAAGTCAGTGACATGTCTGATGGTGGTATCAGCAACTTTAGCAAGGCATTTATTCATCTTTTTCAACGTTGGGTAAGTTAGCAGGAAGATGGGGGTAAAGCTATGTAGCTTCTTGGAAACATTTTTAACAATAGTTCATGCAGTGGGTAACTTTCAGATAATACTACAGCAGCCACAACAAGCATATGGTTACTCTGATAGTGGATGGAATAGAGCTTAGGGCCATGTCTTCTCTAGGATGAGAGCATCAGAGTTAGATTTTATAAAGTCTGGGATATAGTAATCAGTGCAGCTAGAGCAAAATAATGTAGCTTAATACAGCAAGCTTACTTAGTAAGGACAAAAAGAAATTTTGGTTGAGATGAATTATTTTTGTAGAAGAGGACTGTGATTAGATTTGTTTTAGTTGAGAAATTAATAGATGGATCATGGGTCCTAGCCTCCTCCCAATTGGTTGACTCACTTACAGGTTACTATGGTTATATTGGAGTTTAAATGTGTTTTAATATTATCAATTTAGTTAAATTGTAACTTTGGCTAATTCAATTGCTGCATTAATCCCAAATCAAGTCAGAGGATAAACCTCACTCACCCTATGGGGATCAAACGTGAAGAAGGTTTGAGTTTTAAATGCAACGGCAATAGAATTAGCATCAAACATGGTCAAATTGAGTTGGGAGTGATTTTGAAATATCTAGTTATAAAATTGGCTTGTATTAAAGTTATAAAAAGTCAAAAAAGTCATTTATGCTCTAACCACAGTTCTCAATATGATGCTAATCAATATAACCTAAACCATTTCTTGGTGCTGGATCCCACTATCCTACTCTACTCACAACTTCCCAAAAACCCCAGCTGGGTTTATTTATATTCCACCAATTTATTTCAATAAACATCACTCTCCATAAAAACTTAATCTTACCTTGTATCTTGTGCTTCTGGTGTCAAGCTTGGTATAGCAAAATCCTTGTGTTTTGCACTTGTTGCAAGTGGTTTAACCATCAGTTTATGCAATATTTATTTGGTAAATAAATTTTTACCTTTTAATTAGAAAAAAGAGTTGATTTCTTTAGCGAGCTGCCAAAGTTGTATTAAATTACTTTTAGTGATTTCACCTCAGCACTGCAGTTATATTAGAGCACAGCCCTCAACTTCTTAATGAGTTTCCAAATTGTATTATTTTACTTTTGGTAATTTTGCCTCAGCGCTGTAGTTACAAATACAGCGGATCATATCACATAACCCCACTGGTGCAACTTCTGCTACCTCAATCTAATGATCACCTTAGCTTCTGGCTTAGGTTCAAAGCACTCCAATTTATGTATATCCAAAACTTCTATCTTTTCCCCTACACCAGCGTAAAATATCAGTGTGAGGATTCATATTTTATTATAACTATCTGCTAGAGTCTCAATTGCAATTAGTTGATTGTGACTATAATGGGAATACTATAAGCCCTATTTATTTTCTCTCTAGCTTAAATTAGATTTTTTATCTGGTCTACCACTTTGGAGTGCTACTTAGTATATATAAAATTCACCAATAGGAATGCTAGCAGAAGGGGATCTCTTTTAATACAGTGCTGAGAGAACTTAGCGTGAAGAAAGTATTAAAGTTAGTCATTGAGCCCTTGTCAGTACTAAATACTATATTGCGCTCTTTTAAATTATACAAAAATACCTCTTGCTGAAAAGTCTTTTTTTGCAAGTATTTCTAAGGTTACTGTCATCTAACAGTACCTTATAGTTTTGATCATAATAACCTTTGAACTCAAAATCAGTCTCCTAAGAACTAATTTCAACAGCACCACAAGTATTTAGGTGCTGTGGTTTGCTACCCTCCCACAACTCTCGCCACCAACAGGAAATCCTGCAAGAGACACCAGTGCAATGCTTGTGCCCTAGTTTGATGCTGTCAAGAAGCTATGGATATTATCAGTTCCCAGTGATTGGGACAGTGGCTGAACCACCTTGGGTTGTGATGGGTGCAGAGCTAGCAGGCCACCCAGGTGAGAGGCTAATGGTTTGAAGGTTTAAGCCTTGAGGAACTACCCTTAAAGCATAATTGGGAGGAAGTCTGTTGCAGTTGGTTTGACCAAACATCAGTTTATTCAATATTTAGTTAATATATATATTTCACTAATAACTTAGAGACAGGTTTAGATGGTGTAAGTAGTCTTGAGCGCATGGCTCTTGACTTCATAAGGAGTTGCCAAAGTTATAATATATTACTTTTGGTGCTCTTGCCTCAGCGCCAATGATTTATAAATCCAGCAGATTAAAAACCACAACTCCTCATGCAATCTCTATCCCTCTAATCTAGTACTTTTTTTGGCTCTTGGCCTCAGCGGATTAAACCTGCTTCTGCTACCTATATCCTTATCCTCTATTTTTTCCCTCACACCAGCACAAAATATTTGGTATGAGGAATTCTATTTATATTTTGTCATTCCACAGGAACTTCTAATGCAATCAGTAGATTGTGGCTACAATAATCACCAAGTCTTAGGAATTCACTCAATTTGTCTAATTCAGATTATTAGCTCACTAGTCTAGCACTTTGAAATGCTGCTTAGTACACAAGGAAAGCACCAATAAGAACTCAAGAAGAAGGGCATATCTGGGCGGAATTCTAAGAATGAAGGTGTTTTCCTACATTGCTAGAAAAAACCTTAGCTGAAGAAGATACACGGCAATCAATGGAGCCTTTAGGAGTACTCAATACTACATTGCGCTTTTGTCTAAATATTAATAAAAATACCTCATACCAAAACTTGTTCCTTTTTCAAGAGTACTATGGTTGCTATCCTCATAATGTACCTTATTTATCTGAGTTTAAAAACCTGTGCCTTCAAAATTTGACGCCTAAGCACCGATGTCAACATTGTGGTGCTTGATACAGGTGGTCACTCTAGTTCCCTATTGTTCAATTTAATAAGTATGGATCACATTGGTTCCAGGGAAGATGTCATTATTGCAGATGCAGTACAATTGGTGAAAGTTTAAGAGGCCGCCTCAGTGGCCTCATGGACCAAGACTGGTTGATGTCACCAAGTACAAGAAGCTTTAAATGCTCATGTTGTCCAACTATCAAATTTTATACTTTGCCATGACCGTCAAGTCAAAGAGTTAACTAGAATTACTGAGATACATGAACGCCGCTTTGAGACCATGGATGAAGATATGACCAGAGCTGTTGAATTCAATGCAGATTTGTATCAACTCTTAGAGGCTTTAGAACTTGAAGTAAAAATTCATGACCAAAAGGTTAGGTACCTAGTGAATGAGAGTATCATTATAAAAGCGGAATTTCAGGCTGCACCCCTAAATAGTTAAAAATATGGAAGTTTTGTTACAAGCGAAACGTTGCTTTGTCACTACCATGTGGACCAATTTTATAGTCAATTGGCCATCCACGCTTTCTAATACAAACAAGGGCAAATCCAAACCTCTTTCATTATATGCAAATATTAAGGGCGAGGAGGCGTGGGGAACGCCAAAATTGCCTATGGTCTTCACCTCCGCTCTAGGTGTTGGTACCTCAGCTCAGCTGGAGATGCTGGTGACTCCTTCCTTAAGCCATCTGACTCAATTAACTGTGAATCTCCAGTTAAACTGCGTACAACCTCACTGGTGTCTCTATGCCTTTCAGACAACTACAAGTTCAATATTGTAGTAAGAGTGTTTCAGTTTCTAATATGGACGAAATTGGCCAAAAGACCTGGATGATTCTTGGTAGCCTTTTGAATTGGGGCAATACATTTAATAAAAATCTTCGGCTAAATAGCATGAGATTTGGTAGTCAGATTGCTCCAAACCAGCTGTGGAATCAAGGGAGCCCATCTGAAGTCCCCCTTGTTCCATAAGTAGTTTAGTCAAACCACCTACATAGGGACAACCCCTTTTATAGCCTCAGGAAGGGTCCCCACAGGTGCAAAAATCTTTCTTAATGGTGACTGGGTTCAGTTTATCAAACCCTTACCTAACGGCCTGGTCCTGGCTACCATTGACCCTTTTGCAACCATCTCATTGAAGCAATGCAAGTTTTGATAGACCTGATAGGTCAAAACTTTATAATTCCTAATCCAGATGCTTCATAGCATATACTGAATTATTCAGTCATCTCACTAAAAATCTCAAATTGCTTAAAAAATAAGCAGCGGTCAATTGATGGGGATCTCTCTTCAACTTATCACGCCCACTAATAAATTATATAAAAAACCAGCTTTTTATTGTTATATAAGGTTTATTATATTTATATAGCTGGTCAGAAAAGTCCCATAAGAATTAGTTATTTCACCAGTAGAGATCAAATTTCTTTTCTTAAATTGTTGAAATTCAGGGTATCAAGCACTAGAGCAACTAAAATCCCTGAATTCCAATAAGTGGTGCTCACTACAAGGTAGCCTGTACACCACAATAATATTTATTATAAATGGAGCTTGCTTGGGAAACTACCCCTCATAACCTCCCCGCTTTATCTGAGTCAAGATCACTTAGTTTAGAACTACAGCTAGCTAGTGCCTTGTCCCAACTCAAAAATCTCGAGTTGCCCCCTCTCAAGGCCTTTATGGAGCCGCTCACACCATCCATAAACCTCCTTTTAGGGACAAGTTTATCCCAGGTGAGGGAAATGTTGCTGCTTTCCTCTATATGTATGAAGTTGCTATGGAAGGTGAAACGGACCATCTTAAAATTAAGTACCTCATTCCCTGCTTGAGTCATGACGCTCAAGAGATTATAATTTTCCATATGGCCACTCTCAGCACCTGGGCGGAGGTGAAGCAAGCACTCAATGAGGAATTTGGCTCCATACAAAGTTTGACAGGAAAAAACAGGCCTTTATGTGCCTTAGCCTACAATAGGGCGATTCAATCACCTCTTTTTCTGAATGATTTTACATAAAGGCTCAACCCTTATTGCTTGCAAAAAATGATACCTCTAGACGATGCTGTTGTGGCTATATTGGCTGGCTTGGCGTCTCATCACTCCTTAGCAATGCACCTCTCTTCTGTAAAGCGTTCATTTAAAAATGTACAAGATATCAAGGAAGCTTTATTAGAGGTGGCTGATCTTTATGAACCGACCCTATGCAAGGGTCTCTGAGCCAAGCAGCTACACCGACTATTTTAGCCCCTACTACGGCTGCTTCCCTCTTGAAAACTGCACCTATGGAGTTGCCATAGCACACTGATTATTCTTCTTATGATGATAATCAGAGGGTATTGGATGTGATGGGGCAATGCTCCCATTTATCTTCAGCTCCAAAAACCTAGTTGGTGAAAGTGGTTGTTCCTTTGTCTTGCCCATCTTTTTCTCACGAGCAGCCTTCTCAAGATGTTAAAAATCCTGTTTCTAAGTATAAACCCTTTTCTTGGGTTCCAATCGCCCCCATTAACAATGGGTTAAATGACCAGGGCACAAACTCTAAACCGCCTGTTTCACAAAAATACACAGCCACTGAATGACCTAAAGCTGGTGTAGAAGAAGCATCCCCTTCCACAATGATATCTTCTTCAACTTCTAAGATGTCTAAATCTAGTTTGAAACCTGTCTTTATGAGGCAGCACAAACCTCCTAATTTAAAAGTCAAAAATTGAGCTGTGAAAATTTCAACGCCTCCCCCAAAAGCTAATAAGGTGGAGGAGGCAACCCAGGACCTATCATGCCCTAAGGGAAGCTTTGAACCTACCTCACCCCCTGTGGCCTCCCTAACCTGCATTCACAATCCCTCTGATGACAAATCTGAAGGGGGTGGTGAGGATAGAGGTCACTATGTCTTAGGAGCCCATATGAAGTGGAGATACCCAACAGGTTGAATCCTGATAGAGTAATTTGGCTAGGATCCCATGCCAAACTTACATCCATCAAGTGTATATGGGTTTTAAGATCATTGACACTTACAGTGACGCTGACCAGTTTATTGCCACCTTGATACGCCCAAACCAGTGAGTTCATACCCTGGGGTCTATCTGTAATAGATCATGAGGAACCTGATCCATACATTGACTCAGAATGGTGGAATTCGATCAAAATGTGGCCTTGTTCAATGGGCATTGAATTGGGTAAGTTTGGAGCTGGACGAAATTGCCATCCCAAATCTGAATCACCTCCATGGAATGATGATGGGCTTATGCGGGGTGTGGATGGTGATCCGGAAGAATGATGATTCTTTGCTAATGATGTGGTGGTCAGGGCTCGGAGGAGTTTAACTAAATGAAAGCTTATTTGATATTTGCAGTGGATTATTTAAGTGAAGACGCTGCAGCCCTGTAGGGCAGTTGTGTCTTCTATGAGGAAATTAAAAATAAAGGACTATGCTAAGCTCAAATTTTATTAAATTTTTTTAGTAATCTGAGAATATGTGGCAACAACGAGACATGGCAATTGGGTTTGGGGATGGGTCTCTCTGCTGGCCTGTACCTAGTATGGTCAGAAACTTATCTCTTACTGCCCAATTCATTCATTGTGTATTGGCGCAAACCTGCCCATTACACTATCCAAAAGAAATACCCTGAGACAACCAAACGACTTGCATCTACTCTCCAACTAAAGGATGTTCTCACTCTTTCCTCAACTTGGGTGGAACTTTGACTAAAGTGGAAGTCATAGTCAATGGATTGTGGGTCAAGGTATCCTAGACACTGGGTACCCAGTAAACTTTGTGTCATCAAAACTCATTAAAAAGATTAAACTGGCCCCCAATCTTGACTACACTCAAGAATTTGGGACTGCAGGTCCCAGCAACACCTGCGCCATTGGGGCGTACTCTTCTCTGCCCATTCATTTTGGGAAGCTCATCTAGTCTTCT
This sequence comes from Massospora cicadina, assembly GCA_022478985.1. NCBI lineage: Eukaryota > Fungi > Entomophthoromycota > Entomophthoromycetes > Entomophthorales > Entomophthoraceae > Massospora > Massospora cicadina. The sequence goes on along the minus strand of JAKSZP010009349.1, from coordinate 38,642 downwards.
CCCGTTGTGGCTCTAACTAACAATACCTATGTCTACTCATTGGTACCCAGTTCATGCTCGAGTATGAAGGGATTATTAATTTGAAGCACGGTTATCTCTCCCTGCTTAACTACAAGGTTCCCCTGATTTTGACAAATGATGAGTCTAATAAAAAGGACTATGTTTTCACAGTCAAGTATCCCTCTTCCGCTTTATCCCTTCATTATACCACAGCAGGACGAAATACCAAATTGTTACCTCAATCAGTGGACACCCATCGAAGGTATACCTTTCTATATTCTGATTAAGTGACTATCTAGGCTGGTGAACAAAAGGTAGTTGACAAGAAGATTACCAAGCAAATACAACACAACTGCCTACTGCAACTAATTAGAATTGATGGAGTTAGTCCTTTGGATCCCAGAGTTTTTTGGCGTGCTAGACCCTTCTTATCAATGACACATCAACTTTCTGTTAGAAAATTTTACCAAGAAGGATATGAGTGTAAAAAAGCATCAGGAGATAGGAAGAGTCATGCTGATTCTCCTTGAGGAAATAAAGCAAGTTCACAGTATTGGATCTATGGCGGATATGAGTTTACCCACTGACCAGTCTTTATGTACCCTACCTTCCATTCATATCTCTGATGAACTCATTCCAGCTGAGCTGGAGAAGATTACATCCTGCTTGAGGCCTATAGCGACATTTTCTCTAAATATGATTTGGACTATGGGCACATGAAGTTTTGGACTCATACCATTGATGTTGGTGATGCTCGTCCTATCTGCTCCAAACCCTACCGCAAATCAAAAGTTGAGGAGCAACATATGTGGACGGAGCTCAAACAGCCGCTGGAGGCTCGATTGTTGGTGCCTTCCCAAAGCCCTTGATCATCCCCACTACTATTGATAAAGAAGAAGAATGAAGGTCATTGGGTAGTTATGGACTACCGTAAACTGAACAACCTCACCAAGAAGGACAGCTACCCTATCCACCACATTGATGATGCTCTGGACAAACTCTCTGGGTCTAAATTCATCTCTGCCATGGACTTGGCAAGCGGGTATTGGCAGATGGACCTTTCTTTACTTGATCAGGAGAAGTGCGCCCTTATCTGCAGCGAGGGTTTGATTCAACCCACTTAGCTACCTCAGGGGTTGTCTAATGCGTCTGCTACTTTTCAGCGGGCTATGGATCACATTCTCCAGGACCTTAAGCTGAGCTGTGTGATTGTTTACCTCGATGACATCACAGATTTCTCTAAGACATTCAAATAGTATCTCACGCACCTAAAGGAGGTGCTTCAACGCTTGTGGGCATTTAACATCAACCTAAAGCCCTTAAAGTATACTTTCTTCCAAAAATAAGCTAAATTTTCTAGGGCATGCCATCTCACAAGATGGGATAAACCTCTGAAGATAAGGTTGAAGTAATATACAAGATTCCAGAACGCCTAAACCCTTCATGACATCCAGGTATTCTTGGGCATGATGGGGTATTACCTTTGTTTATCCCAAAATTCGCCTAACTCAGAGAGCCCCTTGTCCTCCTCCTGGTTAAGAACATCCCCTTATATTGGGGTGCTGAACAGCAGGTAGCGTCTAAGACCCTGAAGAGCTATCGCAAAAAAGGATAATAATACGCCACCCTGACTATGGAAATCCCTTCATGATATTCACGGATGCCTCTGATTATGCCGTTGGAGCTATCTTGGCTCAGTTGAATGAAAAAGGGGCTAATCATCCCATTTCTTAATTTAGTAAAATGCTTTCTTAGGCTGAGCGCAATTACTGCGTCACTGAGAAGGAGTGCTTGAATGTCCTGCTCTCTGTTAAACACTACCGCCCTTTACTATAAGGGATGGCATTTAAGTGATTACTGACCACGCTTCATTAAAGTGGTTACATTTTTTCATTTTTAGCTGAACTTAAAACTTTTCTCTCTCGTTGCAATCACTTTTGCAACCTATTCAATTCAAGTCTGAATCTAGTTTGATAATCTTACAGAGGAGATTAGTCTGCGCCCATGTCAGGGAGCAGTTGGCAAGTAAGGTAAGAGGAGCAAGTGGTAGGCCCGCGGCCTCAAACATTTGAAAATGCCCCAGAGAAACCAGCAGAATAATAAAAAGTTTAAAAAACTGGCGGTCACTATTTCCCTAGAAATTCTCGCTTGGCAAGCACTATACAACCAGTACATCAACGCCACACTCCCAGCCACTCTTGTTGGTATAATACAGAGTCCGCGTGTTTCTGGACATCCAACAAACAGCCTTATGGGAAAAAATTTGTGGGGATGTGCACACTTTTTTCCTGACTGCAGTGTATGTCACACCTCACTCTATGTCACATGGTTGGATGGACCTAGGTTTCAAAAACAAGGAGGCAGCAGATGAGGCTGCTGCGGTGCGCATAGTGAATGACCTCCCCGAAGGGCAACGTGTCATCAAAACCAAACGCACCAGATGGACAAAAATCAACCAAATTTTCCTCACGTTTGACTTTATGCCTGCTACGGGAAAACGTGCCATTTTGGAGCAACACCTGAAAGATGGTCTCACCATTTATGGCGAAATACAATATTTAGAGATGCAATGCTTTACGTTGATGCCACACCTGTGCACTGGCAAAGCCATCACAGTTCTGACCCCAACTGAAGAGATTGCAAAGGACCTAACCCAGATCCTGCACTCCACATATATTGAAATTGAAGGGCATACCACCCACCCTTTCCGGGTAACCGTGGACAGCGCAGCCCCCATCTGCACCCACTGTGACGTGTTCAGCCATAAGGCACATGCATGCCACACCAAGGAGGGCATCACATTCCAAGAGCACCTGTGGCGGCCATGGCCAGCAGAGAGGCTCACTATGAACCAACCACCAATACCAAAGAGGCTTTCCCTTGGGGAGCACAAGGCCGCTACCTACTGGTAAAACCTATTTCCCCGCAAGAGTGGAAGAAGGCCAAGCAGGCCCGCAGGACTGCGGCCAAGGAGCCGGCCCAAATCACCACCGCTATCCTACACTCCCAACGCCAAGAGACATCGAAACCTTTGCAGCAGAAGCAACTTGAGAATCCATCAACCAATCATATTGGGAAGCCCATGCCAATTGGGCCACCCAATCTGAGGATCCAATGGGTGACTCGATTTCACCTGATCTTTGCAACCAAGCTCCAGTCAAAACCAGCTTGGGGTCCAACCTACCTGAAAAAAATTTTCTATGACCTGCTCATTGGTGCACCAAACTCATCTGCACCGCAAAAATTCATTATGCGTCGGGGAAACAAAAAGTGAAGGCAAAAGCCAACGCAAACCTTTCTGCAAAAATCAACAAAACTACTGATAGTGTTGCTGCAAACACCCGCGTTGCCGTGAAGGCCCATGGGGATCTAGAGGAGGCTAGTGAGCCCAGGTGCCCACCACCTCGCACTTAAGGTGCGATGGGGGAAACCTTCACTTTAGGGACGTTGAATATTGCCGGACTCAAGGCCTTGCTGTCCTGGGTAGGAAACTGAGTTTTTTGCAACAAAATTTACCCATGGATATCCTGGCCATCCAGGAGTCCCACTGTCCACAAGGTTCCGAGGATGCTTGGAAAACCATGCTCCTCCCATCCCTATCCTTTTAGTCAGAGCACTGTGGGGTGCTAGTTTGGAGAAACAAGTTTTTCAAATTTTTATCATCAGAATCCTTCCTCAATGGCCGAGTCCTCATTGTCACTTTCTCATGGGCTGACGTGGCATGTGCTATCATCAACATCTATGCCCCAACCTGAGCACAAGAGCATTGGGAATTTTCGCATTGGTCAAATCCCTTTTGTTACCCCCAGACCCTTTCGTAGTCAGTGACATGAACTGTTGGCTAAACACACCAACGGACCATTGGCCTTCCTCCTCCCACGCCCCCCAGGGTCACATAGAACTTCGCGTTCTAAGGGCCACCCTTGGGTTAATGGATGTGCTTCCACGGCAAGCCCTGCTGCTCAAAAACATGATGCGCCCCCACGTCCCACAATGGCCAATTAAGGTCCATGTCCCGCATCAACCTTATCCTTACGCTGGCAAAATTCCAACCCCATATTTCCCACTTCAAAACAACAAAAATTGAATTCTCTGACCACTGACTGGTCTCGATAACCTACCACCTACCTGTCACAGTGGCTAAGGCCCCACAGTGGTGCAAACTCCACCCCCAAACTTGCTTCGCCAGGATTTTCCACTTGGGTGTAATAAGCAATTTTGGCAAAAGAGTTTGTTGCACCATTTTGCGCAGACCCCATCTCCACATGGGCAGCCTTCAAAGAAGATACCATCTGCCACTCTCGCCACCTCTCCTCCAGATGCTCACAAGCCACATCGGCTGTCATTTCGCGCGCTCTGGCATAGTTGGCACACCTGGAGTCCAACATCCCAGCTACAGGATACAGCCCCGCATGGGGCCAGAAGTGGGTGGAGGCAGCTGCCCACCTCAACACGCTCGAAAGGCAACACAAACATTGAGTTTGTGTTCAGTACAGGGCCAAACACATTACAGAGGGAGAAAAGTGCACCGCATATATTTTAAGAAATTTTTCGCACCATGCCAGAGCGTGGCCTGCACACAGGTACGAAGATTGGATGATTCCATCGTGGATATGCCAGCCAAAGTGGCAATCAAAACATAAATGTATTACTATGAGTTATACTAATCTGATCCAATTCAGCCAGCAGAAGTGGCGTAATTTTCTCAACTGAGCCCACATCCACACTGTTTCCCAATACCCGGAAAAAATGAATTTGATTACTCTGAACGAATTATGGACAGCCATTCGCGGTGCACCAAATCAGAAATGCCCAGGCCCTGATGGCATTCCATTTGAGTTCCTTAAAAGTACTTAAAAATATATCCTCAATGCTGCTAGCCTCCCTTAACCAGGGCCTTCTGGATACGCGCCTTATGCCAGGAGGACAAGAGGCCTTCACAATCACACTATTAAAGAAAAGGGATAAGCTAAACTTAGCCAACTGGCACCCGATTTCTTTAACTAACACGGATACAAAAACTTTAACTAAAATCATGGCTACCCGTTTAGGGATTGTAGCATCTGCCACCATCTCCCCAGAACAATTCAGTTTCATACCCAGAAGGTCAATTTGGGACAACGTGCACTCTGTGGCTAACGCATGCCAGTCCACAGCCCCTGGGGCACTTGTATTTTTGGACCAACAGAAGGCATATGATAGAGTAAACTGGGAATACCTCAGGGCCTGCCTCCATCAATTCCGCTTACCCCCTCGCTTCATCAACTGGGTGATGCTGCTCACGGAATCTGCAACAATGGCAGTATGTGGCCCTGGCTTCCTAACGGAAGTAGTCCACCCTCAAAGGGGCTTTTGACAAGGAGAACCCTTAGCTTACTCTTATACAACTTCAGCCTTGACCCACTACTTCGAAACATGAATGCCCAACTCACTGGGGTCCATGTACTAGGCCAAGCCCCAGTCAAGATGATGGCGTTTGCAGATGACTGTGTGGTTGGGGTGTCTAATAATAAAGATGCACGCGCACTTGAAGCTCTCATCCAGGAGTATTCCCGGGTAAGTAACGCTGCACTGAACGCTTCCAAAACCGAAATCATCCTCCTTGGTCAGTCTCAAACCTGCTGGGCCTCAGCAACCAGTGCCCAGCCCGGCCCATCTGCTCACACACATGCTCGCCCTCCCAGCTCACCCCACACCGCCCCACTGGTGCTCCCCTTCGTGCCACGCCCCACCAAAGGGCTGGTCCGCCATCTGGGCGTGTGGGTGGAGGCAGGCGGGTATGCATCAGCAGTAATGGAGAGTTGTATTCTAGACAACGTGACAAAGCGCATCGCCTCCCTCAGAGCACACCCCTACCTCTCTTACTGGCAGGGTTGTTCTAGCCAACTCTATGCTCCTCTCCAAAGTCTGGTTTGGAGCCCACGCCATCCCCTTCTCCCCAAGCTTTTTCAAATCCTTGTATGCCCTGCTGCAAGGATGGCTTTGGTCAGGCCGCCCTCCACCAGTACGGCTAGAGGTCATGTTTGGCCCTCATCATCATGGGGGCATGGGCCTGCTTGACTTCAAACCCATGCCGCCAAGATCCTGGATACCTGGATTGCGGCCGTCACCGCCCCTACGCTCCCCTCACAACACTGGTCCTGCACAGCCCGCTCCAACTTCTCCCGCGCCTTGGGCCTCAACAATCCATCGAACCCTCACTCCCTGATGAAATACCTGGCTTCACACCCATTGGCCACAGGTCCTCACGGGACTAAAGCCCACTACAATGAATCCTCCTCTCCATGTGGAGCACTGAGTGGAGAATTTGTATTAACAGACACACAACCCAGAGAGGCCGCCCCTCTCCTCATTTCACACAAGAGGTACAGGGGCTACCCATCCAAGATGGTGTGATCCCCACACGGCCCCTTGTCCTATCCAGGGTGGACTACTTGAACATGATGGACATCCCTTATTCCCTTGAGACCCAGAAGACTATTTGGAAATACGCACACCACCCTCTGTTGCAGCCTAAAATCCGTTCCCATGTGTGGCGCTGCCTGAGGCGGGTGTACCATACAGCTGAGCGCTCTAACGCTTTACACTCATCCTGCGTCGTGTGTGGCCAGTATGGAACGCTGTTCCACCGCCTGGAGAAGTGTCCTACCTCTAAAGTGATATGGCGCAAAGTTCAACGTCTTCTGGGCCAGGATCAAACACATCCCTTCAGTCTGTCAAGAGATATGTTTGCTCTATCAATGGCCTCCTCCTTCCACCCTCCCTCCATGCTTTAGTGGTTACAATCGCCATGTGGACTATCCACACGATTGTCTTATATGCCATCGCAGGCTCCACACCCATCCTCCCAGAAGCTGTCCACAGATTCCAGTCTCATTTGGTGGACCACTTTCAGGCGTGGATATTTGGATACCTCCCACCACGTCGTTGACAGCTGGTCTCCTCCTGGTTCCCAGTTTGGTTCATCAAATCAGATCCTTTCCTCCACACGTGTTCAATAGTGGCTACGGCCCCTCACACGTCCCCTCCCCTCCCCATAGTGGCGTTCCCGCTGGCAACAAGAGATAGCAACGCTTCTCTGGGGTGCCTTCCCTGTTACTAAGTTTTGTTTCTTTCAGGTCAAGTTTGGAAGTGTCCGTCCCATGGTCGGCCTTCCTCACAATATATTTAAAATTTAAAATTTAAAATTCATTAAAGTGGTTACAAAATATGAAAGATCTTTTTGGGCGGTTGGCTCGCTGGGTTATTAAGCTCCAGAATTATGATATAACCATTGAGCATTAAGCAGGGGCATGTCATATGAAGGTTATTGGGTTAATGTGTCTGCCTGTCCTTCACCTTAACAATAGTGAAGCCAAGATGTTGCATGACCTCCTAATGACTCCTGACGCATGGGCTGATGAAGATGAACCCATACAAAAGATGTTAGCACAACATTCCCACAACACAAAAGTGGAGAACGGGAAGTTATATAAGAATATAGGGATGAATTGGTTGTACTATCTCAGACCATCAGAGAGAGTACCCGTGATTTTGGAGTCCCATACCCTTCTAGGGCATAGCAGAGTAAGGAAAACATATGAGTGGGTTAAAGAGCGATATTACTGGGAGGACATCATGGAGACAATAACTGAATTTTTGGATGCTTGTCTGACCTGTAAAAAGCAATACATCTATAAGATTAGGTACCAGTATCAACTGACTACGCCCCAACAATCTTTCCACACAATAAGTTTGGGTGTAGTAGGGTCTCTACCTCAGACTACTGAGGGCAATCGTTAAATCTTGGTCAAAATTGACCATTTCACCAAATGGGTTGAGGCTGTGGCTCTTCTTGCTCAAACTGCCAAAGCCACAGCCACGTTCCTTCATCAGTATATATTTTCTCTCCATGGTTGTCCTCAGGTCCCACTCTGTGACAATGGAAAAAACTTCACCTACTGAGTGGTAAAAATCCTCGCTACCTCCATGGGAACACAACATCTTTTCTCAGCCCCCTATAAACCCTTGACAAATGGCACTGTGGAAAGAGCAAATGGGACCCTGGTTTCTATTTCATAAAAAATGGTTACTTCTGACTCTCTTCAAAGGGACCTTTACTTACCCAGTGCTCTCATGAATTACTGTATCAGCTATCACCAGATCCTCAAAGTGTCACCATTCCAAGTATTGTATGGGTGAGAACCCGGTGTACCAGCATTATTAGCAAAAGATATCTTCTCTATTAAGACTGATACTAAGCAAGCTATGAAGAAAATAGCCCAGCACATCATCCAGTTGCAATCAGAAGCAATGACCAACTTGGCAAAGATAGTAACCAAAGAGGGTCAAGCAGCTAATGAGCTCCGGGCCCCTCTACCTACCTTCCAAGTATCAGACTTGGTGTTATACTACCATAATTGTATCACTCCCAGATGTGGGAGCTTGGGTCTATCTTAGAAGGCCCTTTTGTTTCGGCTTATTAGTGTGGGGATGAGTATTTTATAAAATCCCTGGCTACTGGAGTTAACATTAACTGTGTCCATGGCCGATTATTGCACCCTTACTCTTCCCTTAACACTCTTAAAGGGGGTAATGTTGGACAATTACAAGTCTAATATTTTTATTTAACTGAGGTAAGCCGACTAGGGGATGGACATTACCGATTATATGTGAAACTAAGGGAATAACCAAAAAATATAAAATTGGGCACCCCAGGGTACTCAAGTTCCCCCTGTTGCCAGCGGGACTGCCAGGTATGGGGGGTTAGTGCACTACTCTGAGGGGGTTTCCCCTGCTATGGAGCAGGTGTGAAGGAAAGGGTCTGTGTGGAGGAACCAGAGTGGGAACCATGATTCTTTGAGCGCTTTTTGTCTTGTTCTCATTTATCCATAGAGCCAGGTTTGGAAGTGCTCTAGTAAGTGGACATGGAATCTGTTAATAACCCCATGAATGGTTGGGACCGTGCCCTTGAACGCATCAAATGCAATTGTGTGTATTGTCCACATTGCAATGGGTTACATTAAGGAACGGAGTGTGGATGGGATTGGTGACTCGATTGGAGCATGAAGATGCTCTTTGATATTGAGAATCCCTGTTCGTTTTAAATCTTGAGCAGGCGTGCGACTTCCTGCCATATAGCTTTGGTTGGGGGGCATGTTTCTAGGCGGTGATGTAGGGATCTCTCCCCTCCACATACTGCACATTTTTTGTGGAAGAATTTGGAACGGTCCGCCATCCTATAGGTCCTTCTCATACTGAGCCAAGCGTTTGCTCTTATCCTCGGCTGTAGGAGTGGGTGGTGAGTCATTTTCCACATTGCCTTCTGTGTGGTTAAATCATAGGGAATGTCCAACATATCTAGGTATTCTATCCTAGCTATGTTTGGGGTTGTTGCGAGCATATCTCTCTGGGGTGGTTTTCTTTGTTTCTTAATTTGAATTGGGGGCTGGGTCGTCCCCTTCCCTGTATAGTACCCATGTTCTCTGTGGTCCATCCCATACGGCGGATAGTTCAGAGGATATGTTTGAAATGAGGGGAGGTTCCATGCGGTCCTGTTGCAGTAGGGTGCTTGGCAAGGTATGAAAGTAGTCTAGGTGGACTATGTGGGTTTGTTAATTTAAGCGCCTGTGCAAAGTTAGTCCTTGCTGCTCTGGACCAATGTTGTTGTGGGAGGTCTAAAGCAAGGCCTTCCTTTATCCATGTACCTAGGATGTAATTGACGTGGCTCTCAAAATCTATTAGTCCCATGCCTCCGCTTGAGCGTGGGCCAAACAGTGTTTCCATCCTTATAGGAGGGTGAGAGCCAGGCTGCAGCCAGCCCTGGATAAGCGCGCGGATTGAGGTTATAAAGGTAGGTGAGAAGGCGATCGCGTGGGCAGGGTACCATAGTATTGGGAGGATGAGCGAGTTAGCAATTGTAACTCGTCCTGTTAATCCTGGGGTTCTTCCCTTGAGGGAGGCGACGCGTTTGAATACCTGTTGCAACAGGTTACTTTCCATTGTCTCGTTAGCATATCCCCCTGTTTCCAGCCATATCCCAAGGTAACGGACAGGAGTGGTGGTGGGGGGCGATGAAAAGGGTAAAATGATTGGGTTTTCTTCTTCGAGTGTTGGTATGAGGTTCTGATGTTATGGCCCAATTGTTTGTATATTTGCCTAAGAGGATGATTTCTGTTTTTTTTTGTTGAGCGATGCATTTCTCACCTTGAAGTATTCCTCTAGAGTGAGTTCCAGCTTTCAGGCGTCTTAATTGTTTGCTATACCTGCAACGTAGTCATCTGCAAAGGCCAATATCTTGACTGTTGGTTGTCCTTTTGCGATTATCCCCATGAGACGTGAGTCAGTTACTCGGAGGAGTGTGTCAAAGCTGAAATTGTCTAGCAGTGGGCTGAAGGGATCACATTGTTTGAGCCCTCTGTGTGGTTTAATTTTGTTTTTTAGGAATCCAGGGCTGCATACCGCCATGGTTGAAGATTCTGTTAGGAGCATCGCCCATTTTATGAATCTTGGTGGGAGTTTGAAGGCATGTAGACATTCTTTTAGGTATGGTCAGCTAACACGGTCATACGCCTTTTCCTGAACCAAGAAGACCAGGGCACCAGTTGCTTTGAAATGGCAAATATTTTCAACAGGGTGAATGTTGTTGCAGATTGAATGCCCTGGTATAAACCCAAACTGGTTGGGTGATAGGACGTCAGATGCAATTGCACCTAATATGGCTGCTAAAATTTTTGTTAGAATTTTTGTGTCAGTGTTGGAGAGTGCAATTGGGCACCAGTTGACCAGGTCCAACTTGTCACCCTTTTTATACAAAGTTTAAACGTAGTACTCATGGCCTCCTGGTAATAGGCGTGTTTCCAACAAGCTCTGGTTCATAGACGCCAATAGGAGGAGGGCGATTTGTTGAAAATATTTTTTGTAAAATTTGTAGGGTATCCCATCAGGCCCTGGGCAATTCCTATGTGATGCACCGCGAATTGTCTCCCAAAGGTCCTCCCATGTAATAAGGGATAGTATATTGTAATTCGGTGTTGTACTTTGTATCTCAGCATTTTGTATAAATTATTTAAATTTTTCGTGAATCTGTTGGCGTTTTGCAATATAATTTGGTGTAATAATGGTGTACTTCCGCCTTGACCTCCTCAGGGTCAGTTGCCATGGTGCTGTTGGTCTTGCGGACCTGTGTGCATGCAGGCTGGTTTCCACAGGAGTGGAATTGGCGGAAAAATATGTAAAACAGGTTTCACCTTCCTTTATGAACTAACCTTTGTTTGATACTTTGATTCGATGTTGGTGTTTGAAGATGAGATTGTTAAGTCAGGCAGAAATTTCTGCCCATTTGCGTCCCCAGTTGGGGCTGTAGCCAGATCTCAGAGTATTTATTTCCAGGTGGTCTAGTTCCGCCAAGGTACGCTTGATTGTGGTTGTATCCGCGGTGTACTTATGTGATGCAATATGTCAGGTTTTGTTAATTAAATCCTTTTTGAAATTTTCCCATGTTCTGATGGGATCCAAAGTGAATGGGGCCGTAGATCTTGGTTTATAGCCTTGTTTTCGACCCAATCAGATATCTCAGGCAATTTTATATTTTCTGGATGAAGCTTTCTCCAAGGTGACACCTGTGTGTGATATTGGGTTGGCGCTAACTGCACTGTAACTAATCGGTGGTCAGAAAATTGATCTTTTTTGTTATAAATTTGAAGATTCTTGAGCGGTGGGATTGTGGGATGAGGATGTGGTCAATGTGACTCATTGATATGAGCGCTCCCTCATGTATGTTGGGCTGCATCATGTGGGGAAGGAGTGGTGAGCTGGGGGGAAGAGCATCCTGTAAGCCAAGAGATGCCTTCATTGTGCGAGATTCAATGTGTCCAGGTGGGTATCCCCTGGGAAAAGGCCATCAATCAATATTGGGGTTTCCCAGCAGTTGAAATCGCCTAACATAATGGTATCTGGTGGGAGGGTGAGAGTAGAAATGTTTTCAAAAATTGTTTTCTCTCAGTTGCAGTGCACGGTGCATAGATACATGGTATAAAAATTATTTCCTCTTGGCATGTGATTATTGCTACCAGGACTCAACTGTGCAATGTGATGACAAATTTGTAATTTTAAATTTTCTGTTGTTTTGGACGATCACCCCCAGTGAGACGTCCATACTGATTGTGATGGTGTGACCCTGGTTGACCAGGATCCTTCTTCCCCTTGTAGACAGTGGGTTTCTTGGATGGCCAAGATGTCTACAAGAGGTTTTCGCAGAAATTCCAGCTTTTTGGCTTGGGACATATGAGCCCTGGCTCCCGCGATGTTTAGCATCCCTATTGACACTGAGGTGCCCACAGCACCTCAGAGCGGTTGGGAGGGCCTTCTGGCCCTAACCCACCACAGCTCATTTTGGCTATGCTCTACATCTGTACTCCAACTCTTTCACTGCCATTGTTGGTTCCCTTGATCTGACCAAGTATGATTCAAGGGAATTTCGGTTTTTTGCATTTGCATCAACTTTTACCGCACAGGTCTCATGTTGATTTGATGCGGATTGTTGATTTTGATTTATATTTTTAAGTTTCGACTTTGGTGATTTGTTTCCACATTTTCGCCCAAATTGTGGTTGCATTGTTCCTCAGTATGTGCATGACTGATGTCACTTTGTGACTCAGTCCAGTTACTGTGAAAATTTTTGACCTGGGCATATTGTTCTGATTGATTGGTTTGGTGAATATCTGAAATATCCTCCCAAATCTGTCTGGGGTTAATGGCGGACTCTGCATGTGCCGCCGCTGCTCTCTTTGCAGGCTTTTTGTGCCACTTTACGTTGTTTACTTGTAGCTGGGTCCACAATGGAGTATAGTCCATATTTGCTCCAGCGGAATGGGTGGTGACCATCAGTCATTTTGGCGAAGTTTTCATTATCTTTGTCCATTGCTTCCTCACAAAAATCATTTTCATCAAGCCCTCTTTCACAGGGCATGCATGTTCCTTGTGGCCCAATGAGCCACAGTGGTTGCAAATGGGCGGCGCGCGTTCTGGTGAAACTTGGAATGCAGCCAACTGGCCCCCATCTGCAAAGTTAAATTCTGCTGTGTGGGGAATTCTGGATAAGTCCTCTTCCACTTCTGGGAAGGGGTTGATTACAGCAATAGCTTTGCCTGTGCACAGGTTGGGCATCAAGAGAAATCTCTGTAATTTGAGTTGCTGAATTTCTCCATAGGCCACGAAGACCTTTGCGAAGCTCCTCCTCAATTACCTTATGAGGAAGGTTGGTGGGGAGCAAGTCAAAAGAGATGAACAAAATTTTCTTTTGTTCCATCTGGTGCATGTGGTGTGCAAAATTTTTTTGCCCTCGGGAGGGCAATTTCCACACATATTTTTATGCAGCATTGGCTTTATCAGCTGTTTCAAAACCAATATCAATCCAGCTGCGGCCCATGTTGTTGGTGGCTATGTATACCACGTGAGAGAAAAGTGAGGGCTGTGCCTCACATGTTTTCTCCCAAAGGGTCAGTGACTCATCCCCAAAGAAGAGTCTGATCCCATGCTCCACCTTTGACAAGGGTTGGTTGAATTGAATGTACATATATTGTACATGCTTTACATTAAATACCATAAACCCAGACAGTGTCTGAGTTTGCGATTTCTTTACAGATTGGGTTCATGGTCCCCATCCAGGGCGTTTCTTTCCCTTAGTTGCACCGCTAAGTGTACCACTCGCCGTGACTCTCACCCATATTGTATTATTTTTATTGATAAAGTCGCCCATCTTTCCTGTGTGTGATTATCCAAATTTGCTGTTCAAATTGAATCATAGTAAATAAAGTGATTGTTATAAGAAAGGAAAATGGTTACAAGTTTATATTGTAGTAAGAGTGTTTCAGTTTCTAATATAGACGAAATTGGCCAAAAGATCTGGATGATTCTTGGTAGCCTTTTGAATTGGGGCAATACATTTAATAAAAATCTTCAGCTAAATAGCATGAGATTTGGTAGTCAGATTGCTCCAACCAGCTGTGGAATCAAGGGAGCCCATCTGAAGTCCCCCTTGTTCCATAAGTAGTTTAGTCAAACCACCTACATAGGGACAGCCCCTTTTATAGTCTCAGGAAGGGTCCCCACAGGTGCAAAAATCTTTCTTAATGGTGACTGGGTTCAGTTTATCAAACCCTTACCTAACGGCCTGGTCCTGCCTACCATTGACCCTTTTGCAACCATCTCATTGAAGTAATACAAGTTGCAATAGACCCAATAGGTCAAAACTTCATATTTACTAATTCAGATGATTCATAGCTTATACTAAATTCTTCAGTCAACTCACTAAAAAGCTCAAATTTTTTAAATACTAAGTAGTGGCCAATTAATGGGGTCTCTCTTCAACTTATCACGCCCACTAATAAATTATATAAAAAACCAGCTTTTTATTGTTATATAAGGTTTATTATATTTATATAGTTGGTCAGCAAAGTCCCATAAAAAGTAGTTATTTCAGCAGTAGAGATCAAATTTCTTTTGCTTAAATTGTTAAAATTCAGGGTATCAAGCACCAGCGAGCAACTAAAATCCCTGAGTTCCAACAACGCCTAATCCTGTATGCGCTTCTACTTCACCTGCTACTGCAGGTTAAAGCAGGTTTACACTTAATTCTTGTCTTTTTCTGCGAGAAGTCAATTAGGATCAGATAAGGGCCTTTGGTCCTATCAGCATGAACCTCATTTTTATGTAAATCTTATCAACTTGCCAAAATTTGGAAAAAATGGCCAAAATACTTAATTTTATTAGTATCTTTGAGATTAGCTTGGCTGGAGCGTCTAAAAATACTAATTTGGCGACCATCATGAATTGGCTGGACACAGAGAGCCAGGAGTTAGTGATGCCTATTTTACAGAAGATTTTCATTACCAACCAAATCTTCACGGATCTTCTTCATTTTAGAGTTTTATTGGCTGGAAAGGATGACCACCTGCAAGGCTTATTCCTTAAAATATTTTTTGAAAAATATGAAACTGTAAAAGCTTTTTAAGAACTGTTTTATTTGGAAGCCCAAACGCTGGAAGGGCTAATGTGATCAATAATTTTGACTAAAAATCGCCCTACGTCATGCCTGTGAGCATTATCAAGACTTGTATTGGGTAATGATTCCCATTCTGAATGAGGAGAATGACATCAATCATATGTTAAATTATCTCTGGAGGTGCGACGTTACTTTGGGGCGCCCCATAAGAGTCATTGTGAGCCCTGAAAACCACGGCCCAGGTGATTTCTCCAAGAAGAGTATCTACTTCCCCTCCTCCATATGTCCCTCATCCAGAATAATCTGACACTAGTCAGATTACTTTTAACTATTTATATAAATTGGCTGTTACAACAAACGTTATAATAATCTGAGTGCTAAACCTTGGGTTCAGGCTGTGCACCCTTTAGATGATGATGAAGTAGGAAAATACATGGCGGAGTAGGATTGTGATTTTCTACTTCCGCCACCTCTAACAAAATCCAAAGAAAATTTTCCAAAACGCTCTCCCATGTGACGTATGAGTGATTCAGCTGATCTTCTTTTGTAAGTCTCAGGGTCAGCATATTTTAGCATAGCATTGACCACCCAGTCCCAAGAAAAACGTGCCGTCAAGTCAGCTGATAAAGTAGTTTCAAAACATTAGGTTCAAAATTTTAAATTTTAAATTTATTGCGGGGAAGGCTGACCATGGGACAGACACTTCCGAATATGACTCAGGAAAAACAAACTTAGTACCAGGGGAGGCACCCCAGAGAAGCGATGCTATCTCTTGTTGCCAGCGGGAACGCCACTTATGGGGAGGGGGAGGGAACGTGTGAAGAGGCCGTAGCCACTATTGAGCACGTGTGGAGGAAGGGGTCTGATTTGATGAACCAGACTGGGAACCAGGAGGAGACCAGCTGTCAGCGACGTGGTGGGAGGTATCCAAACATCCACGCTTGAAAGTGGTCTACCAAATGAGACCGGAATCTTTGGACAGTTTCTGGGAGGGTGGGGGTGGAGCCTGCGATGGCATCTAAGACAATCGTGTGGATGGTTCACATGGCGATTGCAACCACCAGAGTACGGAGGGAAGGTGGAAGGGAGGAGGCCATTGATAGAGCAAACATATCGCTTGACAGACTGAAGGGATGCGTTTGATCCTGACCCAGAAGACGTTGAACTTCGCGCCATATCATTTTAGAGGTGGGGCACTTCTCCAGGCGGTGGAACAGCGTTCCATACTGGCCACACACGACACACGATGAGTGTAAAGCGTTAGAGCGCTCAGCTGTACAATACACCCGCCTCAGGCAGCGCCACACATGGGAGCGGACTTGAGGCTGCAACAGAGGATGATGTACGTATTTCCAGATAGTTTTTTGGGTCTCAATGGAGTAAGGGATGTCCATCATGTTCAGGTAGTCCACCCTGGATAGGACATGGGGCCGAATGGGATCACGCCATCATGGATGGGTAGCCCCTGTACCTCTTGTGTGAACTGAGGAGAGGGGCGGCCTCTTTGGGTTGTATGTCCACTATTACGAATTCTCCACTCAGCGCTCTGCATGGAGAGTAGGATCCGTTTGTAGAGGGTTTTAGTCCCGTGAGGGCCTGTGGCAATGTGTGTGATGCGAGGTATTTCATCAGGGAGTGGGGGTTCGATGTATTGTTGAGGCCCAAGGCGCGGGAGATGTTGGAGCGGGCTGCGCGGGACCAATGTTGGGAGGGGAGTGTAGGGGCGGTGACGGCCGCGATCCAGGTGCTCAGGATCTTGAAGTCTTGGGCTTTGAAGTCAAGCAGGCCCATGCCACCATGATGATGAGGGCCAAACATGACCTCTAGCCACACTGGTGGAGGGTGGCCTGACCAAAGCCATCCTTGCAGCAAGGCATATAAGGATTTGAAGAAGCTTGGGGAAAAGGGGATGGCGTGGGCTCCGAACCAGACTTTGGATAGGAGCATAGAGTTGGCTTAAACAACCCTGCCAGTAAGGGAAGTAGGGTGGGCTCTGAGAGAGGCGATTCACTTTGTCACGTTGTCCAAAATACAGCACTCAATTACTGCTGACGCGTATCCGCCTGCCTCCATCCACACGCCCAGATGGCGTACCTGTCCTATGGTAGGACGTGGCATGAAGGGGAGCACCAGTGGAGTGGTGTGTGTTGAGTTAGTAGGGCGTGGATGTGGGCGAGCAGATGGGCTGGGTTGGGAACTAATTGCTGGGGTCCAGCAGTTCATAAACTAACCAAGGAGGATTATTTTAGTTTTGGAGGCGTTCAGTGCCGCGTTGCTTACCCAGGAATATTCCTGGATGAGAGCTTCAAGCGCGCGTGCATCTTGATTATTAGACACCCCAACCACACAATCATCTGCGAACGCCAATATCTTGACTGGGGCTTGGCCTGGCACATGGACCCCAGTGAGTTGGGCATTCACATTTTGCAGTAGTGGGTCAAGGCTGAAGTTGTATAAGAGTGGGCTGAGGGGGTCCCCTTGTCGCAAGCCCCTTTGAGGGCGGACTACTTCCATTAGGAAGCCAGGGCCATGCACTGCCATTGTTGCAGATTCCGTGAGCAGCATCACCCAGTTGATGAAGTGAGGGGGTAGGCGGAATTGATAGAGGCAGGCCCTAAGGTATTCCCAGTTTACTCTATCATAGGCCTTTTGTTGGTCCAAGAATACAAGTGCCCCAGAGGCTGTGGACTTACATACATTAGCCACAGAGTGCACAATATCCCAAATCGACCTTCTGGGGATGAAACCAAATTGTTCTGGGGAGATGGTGGCAGATGCTACAGTCCCTAATCAGTTAGCCATAATTTTTTTCAAAATTTTAGTGTCTGTGTTTGTTAAAGAAATGGGGCGCCAGTTGGATAAGTCTAGCTTATCCCCTTTCTTTAAGAGTGTGATAGTAAAGGTCTCATATCCTCCTGGTAGGAGGCGCGTTTCCAGAAGGCTCTTGTTAAGTGAGGCGAGCAGCAATGGGGATATATATTTGAAATATTTTTTGTAGAACTCATATGGAATGCCATCTGGGCCTGGACATTTTTGGTTTGGCGCACCGCAAATGGCTGTCCATAATTTGTTTGGAGTAATTAAATTCCTTATTTCTGGGTATTGGAAAATGGTGCAGATGTGGGCTCAGTCAAGAAATTCCGCCACTTCAGCTGGCTGAATTGGTTCAGCTCGGTACAACTTGGAGTAATATTTTTGCATTTCAATTGCCACTTTAGCCAGTATATCCACGATGGAATTATCCGTTCTTCTCAACTGTGTGCAGGCCACGCTCTGGCGTGGTGCGAAAATTTTTTTTAAAGAAATATGCGGTGCACTTGTCACCTTTTGTGATGCGTGTGGCCCTGTATTGAACACAAACCTGATGTTTGTGTTGCCTTTTGAGTGCGTTGAGGTGGGTGGCTGCCTCCACCCACTTCTGGCCCCATGCGGGGCTGTATCCTGTAGCTGGGATGTTGGACTCCAAGTGTTAACTATGCCAGAGTGCGCGAGATAACTGCTGATGTGGCTCATGAGCGTCTGGATGAGAGATGGCGAGAGTGGCGGATGGTGTCCTCTTTGAAAGTTGCCCATATGGAAATGGGGTCCGCGCAAAAAGGTGCAACAA
This sequence comes from Massospora cicadina, assembly GCA_022478985.1. Lineage (NCBI taxonomy): Eukaryota > Fungi > Entomophthoromycota > Entomophthoromycetes > Entomophthorales > Entomophthoraceae > Massospora > Massospora cicadina. The sequence goes on along the minus strand of JAKSZP010009349.1, from coordinate 20,052 downwards.
ACTTTTTTGCCAAAGTTGCCTCTTCCACCCACATGGAAAATCCTGGTGATGCGAGCTCGGGGGGGTGTGTGGATTTTTCACCAATGTGGGGCCTTAGCAACTGTGACAGGTAGGTGGTAGGTTATTGAGACCAGCTGATGGTCAGAGAACTTCATTTTTGTTGATTTGAAGTGGGAGATGTGGGGTTGGAATTTCGCCGGCATAAGAATAAGGTTGATGCGGGTCATGGACCTTAATTGGCCATTGTGAATGTGGGGATGCATCATGTTTTTGAGCAGCGGGGCATGTCACAGCAGCGCATCCATTAACCCAAGGGTGGCCTTTAGAATGCGTAGTTCTACGTGACCCTGTGGGGCGTGGGGTGAGGAAGGCCACCGGTCCATTGGTGTGGTTAGCCAACAGTTCATGTCGCTGACTAGGAAAGAATCTGGGGGTAGCGGGAGGGATTTGACCAACAAGAAAATTTCTGATGCTCGTGTGCACCATTTGGGGCATGATGTTGACAATTGTGTGCACTACATCAGCCCACGAGAAAGTGACAACAAGCACTCAGCCATTTAGGAATGTTTCTGAGGATACAAATTTGAAAAATTTATTTTTCTGAATTAGCACCTCACAGTGCTTTGACCAAAAGGATAGGGATGGGAGGAGCATTATTTTCCAAGTTTCCTTGGAACCTCATGGACAGTGGGACTCCTGGATGGCCAGGATATCAATGGGTAAATTGTGTTGTAAAAGCTCAGTTTTCTAGCCCGGGATGGGGAGGCCTTGAGTCTGGCAATATTCAACGTCCCTAAAGTGAAGGTTTCCCCATCGCACCTTAGGTGCAAGGGGGTGGGCCCCCAGGCCCACCAGCCTCTTCTAGATCCCCACAGGCCTTCACAGCAGCGCAGGTGTTAGCAGCAACACTATCAGAGTTTTTGTTGATTTTTGCGGAAAGAGTCACATTGGCTTTAGCCTTTGCTTTTTGTTTTCCCAAAGTCGAAAAAATTTTTGCGGTGTGGATGAGTTTGGTTCATCATTGAGTGGGTCAAAAATTTTTTTTTCAGTTGGGATAGGTCCCAAGTCAGTTTTGACCAGAGCTTGGGTGCAACAATTGGGTGTGGTTGAATCTCCCATCAGATCCTCGGATTGAGTGGCCCACTTGGCATAGGCTTCCCAATTTGATTGGTTGATGGATTCCCAAGTTGCTTCCCAGAAAAGGTTTCCATGTCCTCCTAGCATTGTGATTGTAGGATGGCAATGGTGGCCTTGGCCACTTCCTTGGCCGCGGCCCTACAGGCCTGCTTGGCCTTTTTTTGCTCTTGCGGGGAGATAGGCTTTACCAGTAGGTAGCAGCCTTATGCTCACGGGAAAGCCTCCTTGGTGCTTGCGGTTGGTTTCTAGTGTGCCTCTCCGTTGGCCATGGCCGCTGAGGGGTGCTCTTGGAATGTGACGCCCTCCTTGATGCGGCATGCATGCGCCTTATGGCCAAACGTGTCACAGTGGTTGCAAATGGGGGCGCGCTGTCCACGGTCACCCAGAATGGGTGGGTGGTATGCCCTGCAATATCAATAAAAGTGGAGTGTGGGATCTGGGTTAGGTCCTTCGTGATCTCCTCAGTTGGGGTCAGAACTGTGATGGCTTTGCCGGTGCACAGGTGTGGCATCAGCGTGAAGCGTTGCATTCAAAAAGGTTGTATTTCGCCATATATGGCGAAACCATCTTTCAGGTGTTGTTCCAAAATGTGACGTTTTACCGTAGTAGGCAAAAAGTCAAATGTGAGGAAAATTTGGTTTAAGATTGTCCATATGGTGTGTTTGGTTTTGATGACTCATTGCCCTTCGGGGAGGTCAACCACTACGCGCACTGCTGCAGCCTCATCTCCTGCCTTTTTGTTTTCAAAACCTAGGTCCAGCCAACCGCGTGACATGGAGTGAGGTGCAACATACACCGCGGTTGGGAAAATTGTGTGCACATCTTCACAGAATTTTTCCCATAAGGCCGTTTTTTGGATGTCCAGAAACATGCGGACTCCGAATTCCACCAACAAAAGTGGCTGGGAGTGTGGCATGTTGATGTACTGGTTGCATCGTGCTTGCCATGCGAGTATCTCCGGGGAAATCATGACCGCTGGTTTTTTAAGATTTTTGTCTATTCTGCCAGATTCTCCGGGGCATTTTTGAACGTTGAAGGCCGCGGGACTTCCACCTGCTCCTCTTACCTTGCTTGCCTAACTGCTCCCTGACATGGGCGCAGACTAATCTCCTCTGTGAGATTATCAAACTAGATTCAGTCTTGAATTGAATAGGTTGCAAAAGTGATTGCAACGAGAAAGAAAAGTTTTTAGGTTCAAAAGTTGGTATCACTTGAATGCCCAAATACTTTCTAATGAAACTCCAAAGTGACTAGGGCCTAAGTGGCGGTACCTATTGAGGCTTTGAAGGAGTCCAGCCCTCAATTATATGAAGAATTAAAACTTTTTTAGGTCAAGCGGATAAAGAGGTTGTCCTTACAACAAACCCTATCGATACTTATTTTTATGAGTGTACCTATATTCATCTAAGTGTAAATTAAGCTCAAAATCTAAGCTATTGTAGACAGTGGACTTCAAATTATATTGTGTCTACTTGACAAGTGAAGAATCAGGGTTTGCTCCAGACATAGTTCAATATAAAATTATGGTACCTCTGGCCCCGTGACTATGACTTCAATAGGGCCAAACAGCGCAGTATCACAGAATTTTGGTACCTTTACTAATTTCCGCTCCAGATATTGTATTCCATAATCAGATTTACGATTTTTTAATTAGGGACTTCGTTTTTAAGGAAGTATGGAGTCAAGCTGACTGTGAGGAAAAACTTAGGCTCATTAGGACAAGCCCTAAAACTCTTTTATAATTGGAAGGACGAGGCCTTAACGTCCCCAAAGCAAGGGTTTGTTAACATTGTTTATAAGAACAGTATAGTTCTAATTGAGTATCAGCAGCTACAGGGCCGTACTCAGAAGTTACCAGCGCAAATTATAAAACCAAATGGCATTCTCATCCATGCTTTTATACCATAATCATTCTGGCGGGTCATCAAAATATACTTGGAAACTGAAATTGTCTTAACCAATCCTCAAGGATTATATGGCAAGATATTCACCACCTTTTATTGCTATAAGTTAGAGCTGGAAGTGGTGCCTGGTTTCTTTTTGTCATATCATGGCAAAATACAGTTGTTACTAGCTACCCTATACTCTTATCCTATGACAGTGAAGCGATATCAAGTAGTTTCTTTTGTTAATTTTCTACCTGTTGAAGGAGGTTTTAAATATCCATAAATTTGGTAATCTGGAGGAAGATGATCTCAATGACAATGAGCGTCAAGTTGTATGCTCTCTGATTTCTCAATAATGACTTTCAGGGCTGACAGAGGATGAAAAGTAATAAGAGATGGTATTATTGACAAGTACATTAGTATTTTTGCAAAAAATGAATATAATTTGGGGTGTGCACACAATGTGTTACACCATTTGATACTGGTAATCATCCACCTTTTTCAACCGCCTAATTGTCGTTCAAAGGCTAGAGATGAAGTCATCAACTAAAAGATCAATCAACTTTTGTAGCAGGGGATGTAATGCTCTCCAAGAGTCCTTAAGCCCCCATTTTAGGTTATAAAAAGAAGTTAGATTAAAAGTAGTTTTAATAGTATATATAAAAACCTAAAAAATAAGGAAACTCTCTACCAACAAACTTTTTTCCCGTAACAATCACTTTAGTTACTACAATTTGATTTGAACAGCAATTTTTGATAATCACACAGGAGAGATGGGCGATTTTAATAAATCTAATACAACCTGGGCGAGCGTTGCATCAAGAGGTGCGCAAAACGGTGCACCCAAGGGCAAGAAACGCCCTGGAGGGGGACCAGGAACACAAGCCGCCAAGAAACCACAAACTCAAACACCATCTGGGTTTATGGTATTTACTATAAAACAAGATTAATACATGTACATCCAATGTAACCAACCCCTTTCAAAGGTGGAACATGGGCTCCGACTCTTCCTTGGGGATGAGTCCCCAACCCTGTGTGAGAAAACATGCGAGGCACAGCCCTCCCTTTTCCCCCATGCGATATATGTCACCACCAACAACATGGGCTGCAGCTGGATCAATATTGGTTTTGAAACAGCCAAAGAAGCAGATGCCGCAGCAAAAGTCTGCATCAAAATTACCCTTCCTGAGGGCAAAGAATAGTGCACACCGCGTGCACCAGATGGAACAAAGCGAAAACTTTGTTCATCTCCTTTGACTCGCTCCCTACCAACCTTCCCCATAAGATAATTGAGGAGGAGCTCCGCAAAGGGCTCATAGCCTATAAGAGAAATTATGCAACTCAAATTACAACGATTTTGCCTGATGCCAACCCTGTGCACAGGCAAAGCTATCGCCGTGATCAACCCATTCCCCAAAGTGGAAGATGACTTATCAAGAATCCCTTGCACAGCAGAGTTTTACTTTGTAGATGGGGGACAGTCATCTGCATTCTGAATCACACCGGAATGGGCACTGCCTATATGCAATTACTGCGGTTCATTGGGACACAAGGAACACGCATGCCCCGTGAAGGAGGGCTTAATTGAAACAGACTACTGTGAGGAAGCCATGGATGAAAGTAATGAAAACTTCACTATAATGACTGATGGCCACCACCCATTCCGCTGGGGTGAAGATGGACTTTACTCCATCATGGACCCAGTTACACATAAACAATGCAAAGCGGCACAAAAAGCCTGCAAGCAGGCAGCGGCTGAGGCGGCAGTGCACACAGAATCATCCATCGACCCCTGGACAAAATAAAGAGGATATTTCAAATATATACCAAGCCAATCAATCAGAACAATATGCCCAGGTTGAAATTTTTTGCAGCAACTTGACTGAGTCACCAAGTGACATCAATCATGCACACTTTGAGAAAAACCAGCTGCAATATGGGCGAAAATGTGTTGCACAATTCTCCAAATTCAAACCCCAAAATTACAGAGCCCAATCAGCACCCTGCATTGAACCATCATGAGACACATGCGGGAAAAGATAAAGCAAATTTAAAAAACTGCAATTCCTGCGAAAAATTGGGTCATATCAAGGGAACTGACATTGTCACTGAGAGAGTTGGAGTTCAGATGCGGAGCATGGCCAAAATGAGCCATGGTGGGTTAGGGCCAGAGGGCCCTCCCAACCACTCAAGAGGCGCCACAGGCACCTCAGTGTCAATAGGGACGCTAAACATCGTGGTAGCCAGGGCTCAAACGTCCCAAGCCAAAAAGCTGGACTTCCTGCAAAAACCCCTTGTGGACATCTTGGCCATCCAAGAAACCCACTGTCTACAAGGGGAAGAAGGATCCTGGTCAGCCAGGGTCTCACCATCACAATCAGTATGGACATCTCACTGTGGGGTGATCGTCCAAAATAACAAAAAATAAAAATTACAAACTCCTTGTCATATCTTCACGGCTGCATCCTGGTAGCAATGAATCACATGCCAAGTGGAAACAATCTTGATAGCATGCATCTATGCACCATGCACCGCAGCTGATAGAAAACAATTTCTCAAAACTGTTCCAACACTCACCCTCCCACCAGATACCATCCTGTTGGGCAACTTTAACTGCTGGGATAACCCTGACATGGACCAATGGCCTAACCCCAGGGGATACCCACTGGGGAACATCAAATTCTGCACAATGAAGGCATCCCTTGGCCTACAGGATGCCCTCCCCCTGGATCACCACTCCTTCCACACATGACATGGTTCAACATACACAAGGGAGCGCTCATATCAATGAGTCACATCAATCACATCCTCATTCTGCAATCCCAACAATCAAGAATATCCAAATTTACAACGAAAAAAGTCAATTTCTCTGACCACCGACTTGTTTCAGTGCAGCTATCGCCAACCCAGACCTGTGCACAGATGTCGCCCTGGAGAAAGCTACATATAGGAAACATAAAATTACCCAAAATATCCAACTGAGGTGAACATGAGGCCACAAACCCAGAATTCACAGCCCCATTCACTTTGGATCCCATAGTAACCTGGGAAAATTTCAAAAAGGAACTAATCAACAAAACCCAACATCTCACATCACATAAGTACACCACCAACACAGCCACAATCAGGCGTACCTTGGCGGAACTGGACCACCTTAAGCTAAACACCCCAAGATCCAGCTATAGCTTCAACTGGGGACGCAAATGGGTGGAAATATCCGCTCACTAAACACCCTCATCTTTGAGCACCAACACAGAATCAAAGTCTTGAACAAAGGTAAGTTCATAAAGGAAGGCGAAACATGTTTGACATAATTTCTTCCACCAATTCCACTCCCGCGGCAGCCAGCCCACATGCACACAAGTCCGCAAGACTGACGGCACTGTGGCAACTGACCCTGAGGAGGTCAAGGCGGAAGTACACCGTTACTACACCAAATTATACCACAATATGCTGACAGACCCTCAAAAAATCAAAGAATTTATAAATACTACCAGAATACAAAGCACACAGCCGGACTACAATATACTAAATCTAATAACATGGGAGGAGCTTTGGGATACAATCCGAGGTGCACCATGTAGGAAATGCCCAGGGCCTGATGGGATACCCTACAAATTTTACAAAAAATATTTTCAGCAAATTGCCCCCCTCCTATAGGCGTCTATGAACCAGTGCTTGCTAGAAACACGCCTCCTACCTGGTGGCCATGAGTCATATGTCATAACCCTATATAAGAAGGGTGACAAACTGGACCTGGCCAACTGGCGTCCAATCGCTTTTTCTAATACTGATACAAAAATTCTAACAAAAATTTTTGCAGCCAGATTAGGCACAATAGCCTCTAACGTCCTTTCACCCAACCAGTTTGGGTTTATACCAGGGCGCTCAATCTGGAACAACATACACCCTGTTGCAAACATATGTCAGTCCAAAGCAACTGGAGCCCTGGTCTTCTTAGACCAGGAAAAGGCATATGACCGCGTTAGTTGGCCATACCTAAAGGAATGCCTACACGCTTTCAAACTCCCACCCAGATTCATAAACTGGGCGATGCTCCTTACAGAATCTGCAACCATGGCTGTATGCGGCCCTGGCTTCCTAACTAACAGGATCACACCACACAGAGGGCTCAAACAGGGGGACCCCCTCAGCCCACTGCTGTATAATTTCAGTTTTGATCCACTCCTTCGTGTAACTGACTCACGCCTCACGGGCATAACTGCACAAGGCCAGCCAACAGTCAAGATACTGGCCTATGCGGATGACTGCATGGCAGGTATAGCTAACAACAATGATGCCCAACAGCTGGAATGCACCCTAGAGAAATACTCCATGTTGAGCAACGCATCGCTCAACAAAAGGAAAACAAAAATCATTCATTTAGGCAAGTACACTAACATCTGGGCTACAACACCAGAACCTCACACCTCCATACAAAGGAAAAACACACTCATCTTACCCTTTGCATCACCCCCACCACCACTCCTGTCCGTTACCTTGGGATATGGCTGGAAACAGGGGGATATGCCAATGAGACAATGGAAAGCAACCTACTACAGCGGGTATCCAACTGCGTCACCTCCCTCAAGGGAAGATCCCCAGGGCTAACGGGGCGAGTAACAGTTGCTAACTCACTCATCCTCCCAATACTATGGTACCCTGCCCATGCAATCGCCTTCTCACCCAACTTTATAACTTCAATCCGCAAACATCATCCAGGGCTGGCTGTGGCCTGGATCCCATCCTCCCATACGGATGGAAACACTCTTTGGCCCACGCTCAAGTGGAGGCATGGGACTAATAGATTTTGAGAGCCACGCCAACTGCATACTGGGTACCTGGATAAAGGAAGTCCTTGCCCCAGACCTCCCGCAACAACACTGGTCCAGGGCAGCGAGGACTAACTTCGCACAGGTGCTCAAATTAACCAACCCATATATCCCACCCAGACTACTATCATACCTTGCTAAACACCCTACTGCAAAGGGCCCACATGGAACCCCCTCACTTCAAATGCATCCTCTGAACCATCCGCCACATGGGATGGACCATAGAGAACACTGGCACTGTGCATGGAAGGGGACGACCCAGCCCCCACTTCAAATTAAGGAATACAGAAAACCACCCCCAGAGAGACATGCTTGCTACAACCACAACCATTGCTAGAATCTGAATACCTAGATGCGTTGGACATTCCCAAAGACTTAACCACACAGAAGGCAGTGTGGAGAATGACGCACCACCCAAACCTACAGCCGAGGGTAAGAGCCAACGCCTGGCGCTGTCTAAGAAGGACCTATAGGACGGCGGACCGCTCCAATTCCCTCCATGCAACCTGCGCAGTATGTGGAGGGGAGGGCTCCCTACATCACCGCCTAGAAACATGCCCCCCAACTAAAGCCATATGGCAGGAAGTTGCGCGCCTGCTTAAGCTCCAAAACGAGCAGAAATTCTCTATATCAAAGTGCCTCCTCGCGCTCCAGATTGAGTCACCAATCCTATCTACCCTCCGCTCCCTAATGATACCCATTGCAATGTGGACAATCCACACCATTGCCTTAGATGCTTTCAAGGGCACAGTCCCAACCATCCTTGGGGTTATCAACAGGTTCCACGTCCACTTACTGGAGCACTTCCAAGCCTGGCTCTATGGATATATGAGGCCAAGGCAACAGGCGCTCATAGAATCGTGGTTCCCACTTTGGTTCCTCTGCACAGACCCCATCCTTCACAACTGCTCCATAGCGGGGGAAACCACCTCGGAGTAGCACACCAAACCACCATACCTGGCAGTCCCTCTGACAACAGGGGTAACCTGAGTACCCCAGGGTGCCCAATTTTATTTATCTTCATTTTCTTTACATACTTGGTAATGCCTTTCCCCTAGTCGCTTGCCTCAGTTAAATAAAAGAAACTTCCTACTCTTTACCATGTATGGATATGACTAACCGCTTGGGTGGCGCACAACATTTCTCCACTATGGGTGAATACTCTGGAAATAGACATATTGAGCTGACAAAAAGGAACAGGAAAAGTGCGCCTGATCACCGCTCAGGGTCTATATTAACCCACTAGGATGCCGCAAGGGCTATGTAATGCCCCAGTGAAATTACAGTGTAGTATGTTAGCATATTGGGGGATATAAAAAATTTCCTTTATGCTAGTTTATTTGGACGACATAATTGTCTTTTCCAGGTCATTTACAGAGCATTTAAAGCATTTTAAGGAAATTTCCGCCACTTGACCCAGGAAATTATGAAAATCAAACTTTGTAAGTGCAATTTCTTATGCGACAAAATTGAGTATCTGGGGATGGTCATTGACAAATAAGGCTTATGGCCCAGACCACTAGGGCTGAGCTATTGAAAAGATGTCATGACCAAGTAGCAAGCATGATATTCAGGTACTTATGGGAATGAACAGCTAATATCTCCAGCTGTAAATGACTTTAGTACGATAGTTGAGCTATTATTTCACCTTCTCAAGAATGAAGTTCATTTGAATGGACTGGAAACTGTCAGCTAGCCTTTGATCACTTCCAGATTTGTTTAACCTAAACACTAATACTGATATAGCCAAACTTTGACAAACTTTTATGCAATTTAGATGGATGTATCCCTCACCGCCGTAGGGGCAATGTTATCTTAGCTCAATGATTAAGGGAAAGAACACCCCGTTGCTTAATGAATCAGGACACTGGATGTTCACAAACGAAATTATACTGTTACTAAGAAAGTATGTTTTATTGTTAGTTATTCTTGCAAACAATATTAAGTTTATATCCAAAGAGTGCATTTCACCATGGTAACTGACCATGCTTTTTTGCTCTGGATGCAGAACCAGAATGAGCCCAAATGATGGTTAGCCCACTGAGCTTTAAAGTTATAGGCATATAATTTTAAAATTTAACACTAGTCTGGTGTAAAGCATCAAAACGTAAATGTACTCTCAAGGTTGCCTACTGTAGTCTTACTGGCTGATAAAGATAACAAAAAATCTGCTTTAATGGGCTACCAGCAATATCGCAATGAGCCTAATAAGATTTAACAGAAGTTGAACAAACAGGAAAGATTACATCTGTAGACAATTGGAAATTATATAAAATTATTGATGGTAAGAACTTTTTTCCCTAGGCATAATGAACGGATGGATCTGATCATTGCTGCTCAAAAGGCAATGGGCCACGGTAAATTCAAGAAGATGGTTAAAAACTATGATTCCATTACTATTAATGTCAGATATTAACTAGATGTTTTTCTCTCGCTATTCCAAATACAAGAATTCAATTATTTTCTAATAATGATAGTCAAGAAATCAAAGGGGAATCCACTGGATCTGTTTGCCTCAGAAAGCAGATCAATAGAAATCAGAATAATGTGATCTCTGGTGACTAGAAGCTGAGGATAATAGATAATAGATTATATATTAACCTACTAAGGGTTGCCAGCGGATCAATTGCCAAAGATTAATAATGGGAAATGTGGAGATATGATTATGATTTTGCTGAGAGTCGCACTGAGCAAATAGTGAGTGAGATTAACTGCTTTGTTGAGTCTTAGGAGTGACCGCAGCGAGAGAGATAACATTAGTGACAGAGAGTGGAAAGGGATCACTTTTAGGTAGAAAGCTTCAGTGGACTCTGTAGTATGATGTGATATCAAGTGCAGATTCCGTAATTTGACATCAGGAAGCTGCTTCTATTAAAATTGCTCTTTTCTGGGAAGCTTTTTGCTTCTACTTTTATCTATTTTAATATCTTTGTTTGAAAAACAGCGATATTCATATAATTCTCCATTGTATCAATGAGCTTAGCCTCTGAACAACAATCTGTTGGATCTTATCTAATCCGCTGGAAGATTGAAAGTGGTTCTCACTATAGGGGGCCTGCTGATTCAACTTAAAGCAGAATGAATACCTGTAATTATGGCAAATTTCAACTTTCTTTGCCAATATCTCATGGGAATCCATGACAAAGATAACTGCGACCCTATGGAATCTTTCAATGAGTGACCAGTCATGTTCACTGTGACTGATCCAGATGACTTTGGCGAATCTTTAATGGAATTGCAGTTATCCACCTGTCTGTCTCTTAAGTCAGCACAGCATGGACTTTTACAGATGTCAAAACCTCTCAGCTTCATGATATTATGGAGTGTCTCCTTTTTGGATGCCGCCTTTATGACAAAGACCATGTTGCGAATTTTATGAGCATGTTCTTTAACCAGCAAGATCATGCTCAGCGCTACAAGTTGCATATTTACTAACTGGACGTGACCACCACCATCATGATGCACCTTTTTGACTTGAACAGGCCAGTAGAGTACTTTGTCGCTTATGTACAGCCATCTATTCAGCAACACATGTGAGTCTTGGATCATCATAATATTGAAAGTGGGGATGTGATGCAGCTCGCTCAAGTGCAAAAAGATGACAACTGTCTTTTGCTGAAACGCCTCAAGCAGACATTCTTTAAGATGAGGGGGGCACATATACAATTACCCACCCATGTTGCCGGCGCCAATGGTCAGATGGATCAGCTTTTCCCAAATTAAATTCAGGAGCTACCCCAGGTCATGGGATAGCTGCTGAACCGGAGAGGCCTTACGCTTGACTGGTTTAGGGATGTGACTACAATAGGAGAAACACCAAATGGTTAATTCAAGAGATGTCCAATTGGATGGTGAGCTTTGACTCCGCTATATGTTGCATCAGGTACCGCGTTGCCCTGTTGAAGGGAGAATCTCCAATTAAGACAGCTCCAATACAATTGTCTCATCAGATGAGAGATGAATGGATCAACCATTAAGTTGCTGAAAATCTTTGAGCGTTGTTCCTTGGTTTCACTGAATATGGGCAGATGTAATATTGTTTAGAACAACTAGAGGGCTTTAACAATGCCAATTGAGGATGGACTGTGAACCTTCCATCTATCAAGTCAGTGGAATATGCCAATCTCAGATTTAGTTCAGAAAATCTGCAACGGTCAAATAAGGAGCACTTTTGGGAATGAGATGACTTGTAACTCAACTATATGATACCTCCCGTCAAGCTCATGACAACGGACACCAGAGTTCCAGTTTGTAAGGAACTAAGATAATGTGGTTGAGAATATTAAAATCTCAAGCGAAAATGACAGCTGAGAAAGGGTTATGCTGGGTTCTACAAAAAGAGGTTGATGAGCTTAGACAGGACTCCAAGAAAGGGCGCTTCCAGTGCGGTTCAGCCAAAGCAGAATGAATTGTGGAGGACTTTTCGCTGCCAAGGAGGGTGAAGGGTGTTGGGTTGCAGATATTCTCGACTCTGGGGACAAATATTACGGGTCCACTAGTGAGCTATCCCCAGTCATCGCTGTAATTCAAACTGAAAAGGCCACAACTTCTCAAAGGACCACAGCGGAACAAAGTTCTGTCCCAACCCCATCTATACTCCTCATGTGAGGATACATCTGCCATACTGAAGACTGCTCAATTCTCTCCCAGAAACTGCAGCCTAGAAGAGAAGATATTGTGCACATCAAAAAGTTACCCATTTTAACTGGGGAGGCAATATGAACGAGTTCTTCAATCAGTTTAAGTTTTCCATCAAAGGAGTTTCAGATCACCATAAGGCGAAGCTGCTAATATCCACCTTAAATGTCAAGAGTGCTGATCAGGTCAACTTTTACCTGGAGGACTACTCTGTGACCTACAAGGAGGTCAAAGATAAAGTGCTATGGTTGTTCATTGGGGTAAAAAGATTGGTGCAATAAAAAGCAGACTTCCTGAATATTAAGTTAAATGAAATGAAACCCTTTTGGCATTTGCTGAATGTTTAACCTTGGAAGTGCATTACTGGTAGGGGCAAGAACACTGTAGGAGGCGGATGTCAGTATTGCTATAACTGCCACTGTGAAACCATATATGGAGCTCTACAACGCAATGGCTCCAGTTCTACAGGGGTTATCCACTTACTGTGGATTGTAAACTACCTGTGGTGAATGGCCAAAATGTATAGCCACCCAATATGTACTGTAACAGTTGGGTTGAACTGATTGTTACATTTTGACTTAAGATTTGGGTTTCTGAATATCAAGTCAAAACGCTATTTTGGGGTTTTGAGGTTCATTCAGTCTTGGCCCTGGGCTGTGCCCTCCTGAGCTATTCTTTATGCCCCTTGGAGAACAAAGAAAAGTGTGGAGGGGCTCCCTGTAAGAGTGACCAAAAAAGTTCAGTCCCACATGATTCTGAACTCAGTTAAAAATTCTCTCTTCTTTGTTTCCTGCCCTCGCGTGTGTCACTCTGGTGGCCTCAGGGCCGCTCTTGCCTTGTCTTACCAGGTATCCCGTGGTGAACCTAATTTTTTATCCTTAATAAAAATTGAGATTTGGCAGAGAACTCATCTGCCAAATACTCTGGTTTTTTCTTGTGTCATTTGCGGTGCCCTATGTCATCAGTAATGAATTTGTCATCATATTTATTTTCGTTAATAAATAAAATGAGGCTAATTTTGGGGCCAAAGTCCTCGCTTACCTGTGTCATATTTTCACGTTTTCGAATTTCCCTAAATCTGAGGCTAAATTAGTGAGTGCGTTGAATCAAAATTCCTACCTCAAGGGAACCTCATATTAGTCAACTATTGGTACTAATTTTAAATCTGTTTATCCTAAGGCAAGATGGCGGTCAAAAGCTGGGACGTTTTCAATCATTACAGGTACCAGAAACTGTCAGTGACAGTTGCTACAGCTTCATCAGTAAGTGGCCAGTAGTAACTTACTTACAATCCGCTATATAATCCCAGTCAAACTACAGTCTGGAACCAACCCATGACTGACCTATGATCATTCAGTCCATTTATGGTCACCCTTTACCACTCCGCCCTTCCCCCATCCATCTTATAACCCTAGGGCTGAATTTAATGACGATTATAAATGGGACCCTTTTGTAATAACTTGCCTTGAGTGTGGTAAGAAAGGGCATTACACGGAGAGCTGAACTGAAAAGTAAACATACATGCAGTTTTGTCAAATTTGGACAAGCAGGGAAAAGAACAAGCAGAGTAGATATGTGACTCTCTACTTCTGCTGCGTTGAATATATTTGTCCCGCCTAATCATAATGAGTTAGCATATATTGATACTCTTAACCCCAACAAGGTGTTCCTCTACCAACAAGACACTGATGACATAAACGTGAATCTACTCACAAGCCAAGGAGGGCGTCTCAGAAGAGATCCTTCAAGAGATTAAAAAACCATACGCCTGTCAAATCCAGGAGTGTAACTTGGCAGACAAACTCCAACTTTCACTCAGATGTGGCCTCAATGGAGGGCATAAAAGTCGCCATCCCAATGGAGTGGATTTTGAAGGAGTACTCACAGGTAGGGTCCAGTATTATGCACTTTTTTGATAAGAAAAATTACTTGAATGTTCATGTATTAAACAATCATGGTTCTTCCTATTCTGAGTGAACTTATTGTGACATTTTTGTGGAAAAACGAAAATACATCAATCATTGTCACCGGCACTCTGGTCAACATAGTATTGACAAAGCTGGTAGCTAAGCTGGCGTTAAAAATCTGACGTGGAGCACTGGGTGGTATATGGGCTGTGGGGTTGAAAGGCTATATTTCAAAGGTGGCGTACATTTCATTACCACTTTTGATTTGGGTTAATTGTTGTCTCCACGCCAGCAATTGTATCGCTTAACCACAATTAGGACATGTTAATTGGTGCCACTTTCATTCGCCGGTTTGGGGCCATGTTCAACATGGCAGAAGAAATCTTCAGGATCCTGGGTCAGCGGATTTCTGTCTACGTCACATCAAAATAGGGACCACAAGAATCATTTTTGAGATGGGCAAATCAACCTTGCATACTGTGATGGCGTAGTTACCATCTGCTATAAGTGCTTTAAGCGATGGAAAGGGTTCTTAAAAATTAAATATATGATTACTAAGGGATACTGTTATGATCAGCAAATGCTATAATGATACCATACGGACAACAAGCTATCAAAGGAACGGAGTTTGAAGTGAGAATACTGGAAGGATTGTTTGTGAAGGTATTTGGCCCTTAACAACAATCATGCCTTGAACCTGATGTGGCTCCAGGAAAACTAGTATCTGTCCCTGGGGGAAATCAAAGTGCATCTGGCTAACCTGAAGAAGGAGCCCCTTATGGTCCAGAGGCATCAGGTGGTGGCTTATCTACATCTGACCCCTATTGATGAGGTACTTCAGCTTCACGAATTTGGCTTATTGGAAGAACTTAACCTCCCCAAACAAAATCTGGCTGGCGTAATGAAAATGGTTCTGCGTGAAGCTTTAAAGGGGCTATTGGAGGAGCAACAAAATAGGGCAATGGCGTTATTCAAAATATCAAGTTATATTTGCGTCCCATGACCACAATTTGGGGTGCGCTCATGGCGTTGTCCATGAAGTGGACACAGGGGACCACCTTCCTATTTGGTCTCAGCTAATAAGCTGCTTGAAGGCTGTGGAAGAGGTAGTGTCAGACAAAATAAAGGAAGTTGCTGGAGCAGGGTATGCCCAAGCCATCAAAAAGTCCTTAGGCCGCGCCTGTGTTAATTGTTAAAAACAAGGATGGCACCAACTGGGTAGTGATCAACTATTGGAAACTTAATAGCATCATTAAAAAGTATTCATATACCTACCCAAAATCTAAAATGCTTAAAATTGTCTGGGTGGTGCTTGCTATTTTTCAGCTATGGACCTGATCCTGGGCTACTGGAAGATAAAGTTGCAAGTGGTGGAACAAGAAAACTGAGCTATAATTTCCTTCAAAAAGTTATTCCAGCCCACTTAAATGCGCAAGGGCTATTGTCAGGGTAACAGCAGATAAAGTTTAGATCAGCCTGCCAATCGTGGTGCAGAAACACCCAAAAGGTGAGCCAGAATGCCAAAGGCATTGTCGCTCAAATGACGTTTAATTTTGCTGGGATATGAGTGATATTGGGGTGCTGATGAACTGCAAATATAAAGGACAACCCGGTGAGAAATCAAGCTGTTGCAGCCCCAGGGCCAATGGTACTGTTCATAGAGAGTTGTGAGATTGGGGAAGCTTCTGTAAAGGTCTTGGAACAATGGGCTTAAGAGACTATGGCGGGGTTCCAAATTGAAAATATGACTGAGACAGCCCAGTTGATATGCTGGCCGTGGGGCCTCATTTTAGATGTCATGGGGTTTTGGCAAGAAAAAATTCGAACTTAATAAAATAAATTTGAGCTTGGAAAGATTTTTATTAAAGTAAAAGTAAGAAAATCAACTGTCAATTTTCTCAGTCTGTTATGACTGCTTAAATAGACAATTGATTTTGCAGAATAGCTTAAGAAAGTGTAGGATTGGGGCCCTCAAAATCAGCCTAACCTGGCGAACTTTGGGCAAGGGGGAAAACGAACTTAGTTTGAATTGACTTCAAAAGTGTCAGCGGTGGGCCGAGTCTCAGTCATTAATCCACGGAAGTCTAAATTGCCAATTTTTTTTGGTTTTGATTGCTATAGTGACGGCATCTCGCCTGACGGGCAGTGGGAACCTCCCAGGGCCACCCCACATAGAGGCAGTCCCATGAGGTCAGGAACAGATTCAGGGCTCCTAACCCACCCTCACCCAGTCGCTCCAGCTTCTGTTTGACCAAGCAAGAAATGTCAGACGGGGTTTTGATACTACTGGGGAAGGTTTTAAACTTGCAGCAGCATTTACCAATGGCCTGATGCCATTGGCAATTTTTGCCAAAGATTTGACACTAGCCACTTTGTTTGCCAAAAGTAAGCGCCTATTGGGCTTTGTTGCCAAGTTTTTGGGGCTCTTGGACCTTGATGCCAAAGGCTTGTTGATATCAACTTTATTTTCATCTTTTGACCCATGTGAATGCCAACTTTCCCGAGAATTTAGCACAATTTCCCTAGATTCGTCATACTAATTTGACCAAAGTCAGTACTGAGTTAAGTGGCAGGGTTCTTAAAGGGTAAGCTGTTACCCAACGATCGTCCACCAAGTGAGCAAGATCACCCTGGGAGACAAGAGGGACATCTTGCCTTATTGGCCCCTTTTATTATGGGAACAGGAATTCCACCTGGTCCAAGTGGAGGGGGTGCTCCCCTGGACTTACACTACCCTTCCTTTTTGCTAGAGGGCCACCACTTGCCAATTGAGCAAGGGCCACATTATTATGGGCCTTTGGAAACTTGGTCGCCATTAGCGTAGAAATTTTGGGGGGTGGACGGGGAGCATCTGGGTGGGTGTCGTGGAATGCCTCAACTATCTCCAAATAGTTGGCACAATCCTGAGCGCTGACCCAGCTATTCTTATAGGCCAGATATCCTTTCCACACGATGAGATATTGGACTAATTGTTGAGCTTTGTGGGAAGCCAGGATGCCCTCAACTTCAGCTTCCTCTGTAACCTTGATCATGATGGGCTCTGGATCTGAGGGGATTAACACCTTGAACGGGGACAGCTGAGACACATGGAAGACTGGATGTTGCTTAAAGTGGGGAGGTAATTTTAAACGGAAAGCGCCATTTCCCAAGTCTTCTTCCACCAAATGGGGACCTGAGTGTTTAATTGCAAACCTAGGTGAGGGCACCTGCAACTGCAAATGGTGCATGTTGAGCATGACGTGTGAACCCGCTTTATTCTCATGTGTTGGGGAACTGCTTCTGATCTGCAAACCGTTTGTAGTCACTTATAGCTATAACTAAATGCTCCTGCACCAGTGACTGTTTGGTCCAAATGTAATGAGCATGGTCAGCTGAAGCTGGTACCTCTGGGTGAAGACAAGGGCTAACCAAAAAGGAGGGATTATACCCCAAGGTTGCTTTGTTTGGGGAAAAGTCAGGGGATGCGTGCGTTCCATTATTATATGAAAACTGAGTGAGGGGAAGGTCATCAGCTCAGGTATCCTGAGCGGCAGCAGAGTAGCACCACAGATACTGTTCTATGATCTGATTAACCTATTCAGTTTGGCCATCTGACTGTGGATGGTACGCAGTGGTGTGACAGGGTGTGATCTTCAAGATTGTAAAGAGCTTATTTAAAAATTGCGCCTTAATTGGGTCCTGCAGTTGCTGACAATTCCTTGCAGGAGCCAAAACATTGAAAAAAGGATGCACAAACAGGTGGGCAGATTCTTCGGAAGTGATGGAGGAAGAGCATGGGTTAAACATGGAGAATTTAGTGAAGCGGTCTAAGACTATTATAACTGCTGTAAACCCTTAAGCTGGGGTGCTCAACAATAAAATCCACGGACACTGATGTCCCTGGGCCCTCTTCCTGCTACAAAGGATGTAAGTTGCTATTCCTACCAGACCTGTCCAATTTGGCTGTGCGCATGTTACACAGTCCACATTACATTCTGAGACATCATTTGACAAGCCTGGCCAATTATAAGTGCACTCAATTGAATTAATGCACTTCTTATTACCTGGGTGATTAAATGTAGGAGGATTGTGATGAGCCTGAATTACTTATGCTTGGAGAAGGGGAGGAACTCACACACAAGATTGGTGTATCCCACTTTAGGTTAGGACCACCTAATGCTAAAAAATAGGAACTCACACCCATGACCAAAATTGGAGGGTCCCATCAGCCAGAGAATATAGGGAATGCTTGGAGGAAGGGAGGGACAATCTCTCCAAGAGTTACACCCAACTAGCACATGCTATCTGTGCTGCTAAAGCCCAAAAAACTAAAGGCGCTTCTGGAGCTAAATTAGCTTCCAAAACCGTGGGAGGGACAAGGGCCAAGATTTGAGTGGGGGGGAATGACCGTGACAAATTCCGCCTCATCTGATTCAGCTGGAAAACGTGCGGGGTTGTGGCTTAGAAAATTGGGAAAGATATTTAACGCTTCTTTCACAAAATCATATTTGAAGTTAAAACTGAACAGATCCCAGTAGGTTCAGGCCTGCCAATGTGCCAACTTCTGTGTTTTGCGGAAATTAAGGAGAGCTTGGTGGTCTGTATGCACAGTCAACTCATGCTGAGCGCCCTAAAGGAGATACTGCTAGTGGGTCAAGGCTCACGCCACAGCTGCCAGCTCTTTATCATAGATGGCCCATGATTGCTCAGTGGAAGAGAACGAGCGTGAGAAAATAAGCGACCAGGTATTCCAACTCATTGTGCTCTTGGAGCAAGACATCCCCAACTGCAGCGGAAAATGCATTGCACACTACAATATAGGGTTTGGAAGGACCGCTTGCTTGAGGATGGGGGACAACACAAACACCACCTTAATTGAATTGAATGCCTTATGGCACTTGGGCGTCCACCAAGAGGGAACGTTCTTGCCTGTGAGCAAATGGAGTAGGGCAGACGACTGGGATAGTGCAGGAGATAATTTTTTAGGAATATAATTTTGCCCAAGAAACTTCTCAATTGCTTATGTTGTTAGAGTTGGCCAATTGTGGATGGCATCTAGTTTGCTGGGCGGAATGGCGTACCCATCTCTTTAGTATGAGGTTACCCAAGAATGTGACTTCCTCCCAATAAAATTCTCATTTAAAAGGCTTGACAAATAGGCCCGCCTTATGCAAGCAGCCACTACCGCCTCCAAGTCCTTAAAATTTTGTTTGGGAGTAGGGAGTATACCATGATATCATTGATATATGCGACCGCGCAGATGAACTGGAGATCACCCAGAACACTATCAATCATCCTTTGGAATGTTGCGGGCGCATTCTTAAGCCTGAAAGACATCCCTTGAAATTGGAATATGCCTCATCTTGTCCAGATAATGGTAAGCCATTCCTGACCTTCTGTCACCAAAATTTAATTAAAGGCGTTAACTAAATCAAGTTTTGAGAACAATTGCGACTTGGTAATCACTTGGCCAATTGTTTATTCCAAAGTCAGTAGATAAGGGTCGTAGACTGTAATATTGTTGAGGTGGCCGTAATCCACGCAGGGGCAAAGGGAACCATCTGCCTTTTTGGCAAAGACAATGGGAGAGGCAACCGTGGATGTCTCCTTGAACAACCAACCCTTCTTGAGCATGTCACCCAACCAGGCTTGAGGGTAACCTCCTCCTCCACT